>RYZW01001758.1:0-15076 GCA_004367215.1 Colletotrichum trifolii | reverse complement strand
AGGGTAGAATATTCTAGAGAATATTTAACTATAAGTTAGGTACTACTATAGGGTAAATACCTATAGCTTAATATTTTAATATCCCTTCTTTTACCCTATAGTAGTAAAAGATAAAAAAGGATACATTAAAAGTCGAATAGTTTTAGTACTAATATAGAGTACTAAATAAGCCTAGAATATTTCAAAAATATCTATAAAGGCTAAAAAGCTAGAGAATTTATATTCTCTATTAGTAAGCTAAAGAGGTAAAAGTATAGAAGACCTTTTTAAATAGCTAGAAGAAGTAGTATAATTTACTACTTTCTTTTTAGGGGCTATTTTAACCTCTTTAATAGGTTTTTTAATAGACCTATTAGTAGATCTTTTAATAGATCTAATAGTAGATTCCTTTAGTTAATCTACTATAGTAACCTCTAGAGATTTCTTCTTTTTAAAAAGTAAATCTTTTATATTAGAGGTCTTTTTAGGCTTACTATAGAAGCCTGACTTCTTAGGCTTGAAGCCTGAAGAATACTCTTTTTTAGCAATAAATAAGTAAAAACCTCGCTGTAAATTAAGAGTAGTTAAGGGCTTATTTTTAACGTTAAATAAAACGTTACCCTTAATAAAACCCGCTCTATTATAGTATAATATTCCAGAAAGAATATTAACTAGAAATTCCAGAATATAGAAAGTATTAGTTAATTTTATAGTATTTATAGAACCCTTATAGTAAAGAAATAGTTCTATAGTACTAATACTAGTAAGGTTTATAGAACTAGTACCTATAAATATAAGCTATAAGTTCTATATAGTAGTTGAATCGGTAAAAAAGTAGGTACTATTAGCTATATAAATAGTTAACCCAGTATCATATAACTACTAATTTTTATTCGATTTAACCTTAGGAAACTTTTTCGAATAATTCAAGTTTTTAATAAACCTATAAGGCTCGTTAGTAGGCCTATAGTAGGTACTAAATACTGAAAATACAATATATTTAGTACCTAAAAGCTCTATAGTATTAGAGGCTATAGTAGACTATTAAGCCTTATAGGGTAGTTTTTTACCCTGTTTAAAAAGCCTAAAGTAACTATTTGTAGAAGATTTCTTCTTTTTAGAAGTATTCTTTAACCTTTTAGAAAACCTAGAATAATCTTTAGAAGATTTCTCTTTAGTAGTACTAAAAAAGCTTTTAGTATTATCAATAAAGCTTTTAGATCTGTTCTTAGATTTTTCGGATCTTTCAGAAAAGTTAAGTATAGAATTCCTTCTAAAAAGCTTTTTTATAAAACTATTTCATATAAGGGTATCGATTTCCTTATAGTTTTTATCTAAAATATTAGCTATAAAAACTTCTCAAGTAAAAGGCTCTTTTAGCTTTAAATTAGACTTTTACTGCTTTACTTATATAAGGTAAGATATAAGGATATAATAAATAGACTACGTAGTACGCCCGGCAACTAGCTAGCTAGGTACTAGAAAGGTTTTTAGTAGAAAGATCACAACTTAGATCCTTCAAGCAATAATCTATATAATAATATAGACCCTACTTATATATCTGAACTTTTCCTAGTTAAAGCCTTTAGCTATACTCTTATAATTCTATTACTTCTACTCAATTTTTTAAATAACTAGTATAAATAAAAATATTAAATAGTAATTAGTATTATAGAGAGTAGCTACTTTATAAGTATAGACTTAATATGAGCCTTAATAAGCTTTAATAATTAGTACTTAATTTAGTAGAAGCATATAGTAATACTACTACTATTACGCTATACTATTACTAAAAATTAAGCAAATAAAGCGATAATAATAACAAGATAGTTACTCTAGGGGAAAATAACCCTAAAGAGAGATATTTCCTATACATTACTCAAGATAATTTAGAGTTTAGTATTAATATAAGCTTTTACTAATAGTATATTAAGAATATTAAGAGGGGGTAATTATTAGAGGATATTATATAGGATAAATCTTTTAGGAAAGAATACCTATTTCTTAATATAAGAGGAAAAAGTAGAGTAACTTCTACTATACTTTAAAAAACTAAATAATTACTAGGTTTTCAGCGACTAATACCTAGATTCGACAAGTAATCCCGAGTACTATTATAGCTACTATTCCTACCTAAGCTAGATCTAATAAGTATTATAAGCTAAATACTTAAAACTATATAGGCCTAGATAGTAATATACTAAGAATAAATATAAAAATAATAAGAAACTTATAAAGAGTAAATTTTAGCTTTTATCTAATAACTAGTTAAATATTTAATAATACTTAAACTATTTAAAGATTAAGAGAAGTTACTTTTATATAACTATAGAATAATAAGAGAAAGGTTTATAGTTAAATAGGTTAATAACTAGATTACTACTATTAAAAATAGCTACTAGATCCAACTAGGTAATATAGTTAACTAATAGATCTAGTAAGTATTTATAAAACTAGTACCCTAGCTCTAAATAGAATAGAGAAACCATAAAGCTAGCCTAAAAAACAAACCTATTTAAGCTAATTTTATCATATTTATTTACTAATAGTATATCAATTTAGAGATATAGGAGAAGTTATACAAGTAAAAACTCGAGGAAATATAATAAGGAAAATACTAGTTACCTATNATTACTATAAGGTCTTCTACTATTATAGAGTTAAATATCAAAACTAGGGGTATAATTATCTATAATAATAGGTAATTTTATTACTATTTTAACTAGTTATGAGCTAGTATTAATATAAATACTATTATTAGGTAAAATGTATAGTTAAATCTATATATAAGGTAAAAAGCTTAGATACTATTCTAGGTATAGAGTAGAAATAACTTAATAAATAAACTTATATAAATTTATAGTTATTCTAGTTACTACTATTCTTAAGAAATAATAAGCTAAATAAGTTTATTAATTCTATTAATACTAAGTAGATAATAATAAGATACTAGTAAGTTAAGTAATACTATACTTATTCTAGATTAGAAGAATATATATATATATTAGTTATACTATAAATTATAGGAATATATTTCTTATATAGTAAGATAAAATATAGAATTATAAACTATAAGTCTAAACTAAGTATAAATTCGATACTAATAGCTAGTTAAGAGTAGAATACTATAAACTTTTATATTTTAGTTTAAGTTATTAATACTAGTTTTTCTATTAAAGAGATCTAGGGAAATAAGTAAGTATAGAAATGGAACTAATAATCCTTATACTAACTAAGAAATTAGTCTTTATAGGGAAAATAGCTAAAAGTTTAGTAATTATTCTCTAGGGTACTAAGGAGAAGGAAATAGTAGTAAATATAGATTTATATTTATAAATAAATCTTATTAGTAAATAACTAGTAATATTACTAGGACTAGTCCTAGTTAAAGTAATTATATTTATTTTAGAAGAATTGAATAGTTTAGTATTAGAATTAGGGAAATATTACTAGTTAATAATTATTTTATAGATTTAAATAATTACCTATAGAAATTATACAAATTATTTACTAGTATTTATTAGCTAGAAAAATATGTAAACTTCTTATTAAGATAAGATTTTATAAGCTAAGAAAATATTATAATAAATACCTAAATAAATACCTAGTATTATAAATAAATATCTATTATTAAACTAGAAGTATTTATCTAAAGGATTATTAAGAATAATAAGATTACCTATATACTATATATTAGTAAAGTAAATAATAAATTTAAGATTTATATAGAAATTCTTAGGGAAATAGATAAAGTTATGATAATTATAGATATTTCTAGGGAGTTTATAAATAAGTAAGAAATATTTGATAAAATTATAATAAAATTAGTCCTAGTTTTTAAAACTACTAAATATACTATTAAACTAGAATTAAATAAAGAGTTACTTTATAGGTTTATATATCTATTAAATAAGTAATAATTAGAAAAATTAAAAATATATATTATAGAAAACTTAATAAATAGATATATATTATGATTTATAAGTAAAATAAGTATATTAATCTTTTTATACTAAAAAAGATATTTCCCTATACTTATATATTTATTATAGAAGATTTAATAAAGTTTTAATTAAGAACTAGTATTTATTACTATTTATTAATAAACTCCTAGATAAACTTCAAGGAGTAATATAGATCTTAAAGATTAATTTTAAAGATATTTATTACTATATTAGGATTAAGCTAGAAGATTACTAGAAAATAGTATTTAGGATATAATATAGTTATTATAAATATTATAATTACTATAAGTATATAGTTATACTATTTAGTTTTACTAATATATTAGTAACCTTTTAGGTATATATTAATTATATATTTACTAGCTTAATAAATATATTATATAGTATATATAAATAATATTATAATATATATAATAAGTACTAGAGAAGATTATACTAAAGTATTATTATAAATACTTACTAGGCTATGTAAAGTATATCTTTTTACTAAACTTTTGAAATATAAATTTTATATAGAAAAGATAAGTTTCCTAGAATATATAATTATTTAGGAAAGTATTAAGATAAACCTAGTAAAAGTCTAGATTATTACTAAATAGAAACTACTAGAAATATTTAAAGAACTTTAAGTATTCTTAGGTTTTTATAATTTCTACTATAAATTTATTACTAATTATTTAGGGGTAATAATACTATTTATAATATTCTTTAAAAAGGGGATAGAAAAGAAGATTTTCTTATAGTTAGAAGATACGAAATCTATATTTTTAGTACTATAAAATACTTTTTACTTAATAACTACTTTCTAGTACTAGGATTTTATTAAGGAGATTAGGGTAGAGATAAATATATTATAATAAGTAATCTTAGGTATTCTATTATAAAAAGTAGAAAGCTAGTAGTAACTAATTACTTATTAGTTAAAAAAACTTAGTAAAGTAGAATAGAAATAAAAAATAAACTAATAAGAACTATTAGTTATTATTAAGAGTTTTAATTACTAGAAATATTACTTAATAGGACTTTTAAAAAAGTTTATAATCCTAATAAACTATTAAGCTTTAATAGGTATTATAATAGTATTAATATAGGATTTTTAGAGAAAGCTTATTTATTAGATCTATAAATCTTTAATTTCTAATTTTAATCTAGAATACTAGTTTAGAATTATTAATCTAGTAGATAGATTATTTAGATAGTTAGATTATATAAAAAAGGGGGTAAAGTACTATAATATATTATTAACTTTTATAGATAAGTTATAACTTACTAAGTTATTACTAGTAGATATTTATTAAAAAGTTACTAAAACTAAAAAGAACTTAGAGTTAATAAAAGTTTTTATTTAAATAATATAGATATAGGAGAAGTATTTTAGTATAGAAATTAGATTTAGAGGTAAAGGTTACTTAATTTCCCTAAAATACTACTTTACTAGGGATATTAGAAAAATAGTAATAGTTATAGTTATAATTACTTATAGTAAAGATATATATAAGAAAATAAGGAATACCTAGTAAATACTAATAAGTAAAGAGAACTTATAAGGGGCTAGGGTTATTATTCTAATATAATATATTTTATATTTAATAATAAGGAATTTTATAAAAAATAAAATAATATACTTTATAGGGGATTCTAAGGATATTAAATAAATTATTAAGGGGTTATAGATTTATAATAAAGATTATTAGGTATATATGGAGAAAGTTTAGAGAATAGCTAGTAAATAGAAAAAGTATTTAGTAAATATAGAAGAAATATTCCTCTTCTAAGGAAAACTAATTATACTTAATATAGAGTTTTTAAGATATAAAACTATTTATTTATATTATAATAAAAGTAAAATAAGTTATATAAGTACTAATAAAACCTATAAGCTTATAAAATAGAACTTCTATTACAATAATATAATTATAAATATATAGGACTATATAATATAATATTAAATCTATTAGAGGATTAGGGTACTAAAATATAAACTATATAGTTAGTTATAGTTTCTACTTATCCTAGTAGGACTATTTTAAGAGATTAGTATAAATTTTATTATAGGATTACTAGAGAATATATATAAAGATAGTAATATATATAATAGTATCCTAGTAATTATNAATTATAAATAAGTTTATAAAGTTTATAATATTTATTCTAATAATAAAGTAGATAATAGCTACTAAACTAATAGTAATATTCTATGAAAAAGTAAAGTATTAGTTTAGTACTTTAGAAAGTATTATTAGTAATAAGAATAAATTCTTTACTAGGTAATTTTAAGAAGGATTTATAGTAGAATAACTAATTAAATAATAATTATTAATAATATATAATTTATAGATAAATAATTAAATAGAATAAATATACTAGATATTAAAGCGTTACTTTAGAATATTTACTAGTAATTTACTTACTATTTAAATAGTATAGTTTAGGGAAACTATATTTATATATAATAATAGTAAATATAGTACTACTAAGTACTTATTAATAGAAAAGCTATATAGGTTTTATTTGAGAATAGTTAAATATATAACTAAGAAGGACTTAATAGTATAAAATATTATAGAGTAAGTTACTTATATTAGCTAAATATATTACTAGATAGTAGAGTATTAGTAAATAATAGTTAAAAGTTAAGTAAAAATATATAACTTAAGATATTAATTATAAATATATAATTAGGGAGTAGTTATTAGGCTTTTAAAAAAAAACTTTAAATTTAAATATAAGCAATTAGTACTAAAATATATTAAAGTTTTAGTTACTAAGGAAATAGGAGAATAGATATATAAAATATATCTACTAGAATAGTACTACTAGATATATAATATATTCCCTATTTTTTTACTAGAACTATAGATAGAATAGCGAAAAAATACTAATAACTAAACTATTTTTCCTAAGGTAGAAAATAATTTTATAGAATAAAAAATAGAGAATATTATAATAAAATAAAGAGAAGGAAATAATAGATATTTCTTTATAAAATAAGCTAAGTAGTTTATAGAATATAATATATAAGGGATTATAGCTAATCTAAGTAATATATAGGAAACTATTTGGAAATTCGAAAAATAAATAATTAAATATTATAGGAAATAGGATAATTAGCTTATTATTAATACTAATAACTTAATAACTATATCTTAGAAAAAAAGAGGAAATAATTCTATTAGTTATTTAGATAATATAAATACTAGTCTAAGAAATATATCCCCAAATTAGATATACTAGTATACTTTAGTAATAACTTAGTAAAGATGTATATAATAGAAATAATTATTATATTTAGAACTTAGGCGTATTTTTATAAACGTATCCCTAACCTCTCTTTATAGGGATAATAGGGATAATAAATACTATTAGTATAATAGGGATAAGTATTAGTATTATAGTAAATATTATAAGTATAGTAGCTTACTAGGTAGCTTTCTTAGTAGTAGAAACTTTCTTTATAAAAATAGCTCTTTTAATTAGTATAGCTTTTTAGGGAGAAATAAACTTATAAGTAATAGGTTAGTAGAGGGAAGATATAGAAGTAATAGGAGTAAATACAAAATTACTATAAGTCTTATATTTTTTAGTAAGAAGTTCTTTATCTTTTTCCTCTTTTGATTAGAGGCTAGCTATAAGAAGTATTTTAGTAGTACTTTAATAGTATTATAATAAATTTGAAGAGTTTATACCTAAAATAAAAACTCTTTACTAGACTATAGGAGTAGTAGTTATATAAAGCCCTAATAGTAATATCCTATATAAGCTTTAAGGTTTAGGTCTATAATATACCCCCTACTACCCTACTACTCTGTTATTATAATAATATGTAATATTTATAGCTTTATAATATAACTATAATATCTAACTACCTAAGCTAATCTAACTAGTAAGAAAAATCTATCAAGATAACTTCCTCAAATACTACTAATATTAGATATTCCTACTAATAAGAAAATTCAGGTATTATTAATATCAAACAATTTTACTAATAGAAAAATTTATACTATATTTACCCTAAGTAATTTTATATTATACTCTTCTTCTATCTATCTATAAGAAATTTTTTTCTTTCCCCCTATATATAGCCCTATTTTCTTTCCTCTAGTATTATATAATTCCTATCTTATACTTATACTAGTACTATTAAATTACTACTTTTTACCCTCTTTCCCCTTTTTATATTCTATTTATTACTATATTAACTACTACTACTACTAGATCTAACCCCCCTAATAATAATCCTTCTTACTACTATACCCCCTCTAAACCTACTACTTATACTTATAGTAGTTTTATTATCTAGGGTAACTCTACTAATAATAATAACTAACCCCCTATAATAGTTATCGATACTTACCTTAATATTAATTTATCTAGAGGGTAACACATACCATATGTAATCTCGTTATATAAGTATAAAAGGGTCTAGTATTCATTATTGTTATTATTATATTACGTACCTATACGTAAGCACGTAAGGCTCTAGATCTATAGTGTGCTATAGTACTTAGCTACGGCTAGCGATAGGTGTTACTAGGGGGGATAAGGGTATATAGCTACGTATACCCTATACCTATAAGGCGTATAGACACATATACCATATACGTATAGAGGCGTACGCGCCTCAGGTATTAACGCATACCTTATAGTATAGCATTACTAATACTAGTAACTTTTTCCTTTTACTATATACCTTATATACCTCTATTTATATATAAAAGCCAATGCTAAAAACGCTATAATCGCATACTAAAAATACTATTAAAAATAGTGTAGATAATAAGCGTAAAACAGCATCAAAAGCGATCCTTTTACCCCTTACCTAATAATATCCAAATACCCTTTATTGTCTACTCCACTCAAATCACCTATCCCTCTATTCGAATAGTCACATAGTTCGAATCGATAAATCTCTCGAGGGTACAGTTCAGGGTACCCTTTGTAAAAGCATCAGCGATATTATCATCTCTATTAATCTACTATACTTTATAGAGCTCTTAGTACTTATATAACTACCTTAATACTATAATATCAATTATTAAATACTTCTTTTTAGTAATACTAAGCTTTATAAAGTATTTATAGAAAGAATATAAGTTAATATATATAATTATTAGGATATAAAAGAAGTTTTAGTATTTAAGGATCTTCTTAAGCATTATAGTTATAATATATATAAAGTCTATACTAGCTACTATAGTATAAATCTCTAAAGTAAATATACTCCTAATAATTCTTTTATTTTTAGTAGAAGAGTAGTAGATAAGGTTACTATAGAAGTTAAACTAGCTATTACTAGTTACTATTTCTTAGCCTAGGATTATCACGAATCCTAGTTAAGACGAGAAATTAATATTATTAGCAAAAGAGCTATTAACGAAAATATAGAAATACGCCTTCGAGAAGTTAAGTAATACAAAGTTAAAACTATAGTTAAGGTACTCGATTTGCTACTTAAGGTATTTATTTAAAGTAGTAGTATTATTAGAGGAAAGTTATTGTTTTTATATAGTACGTGAAAGGTTAAATAATACTTCAGGTTAGTATATTAAGGTAAAGTATACTCCTTATATATATTATTCAATATACGCCTTCTTAAGTACTTCAGGTATTATATAAGTATTAAGGAGTACTAGTTTTTACTTTTAGTATTTTTAGTATAGGTAGAAAGTGTCACTATTAAAGCTTAAAATACCTCTATTAAATACTAAAGGGGTAGTTACTATAAGGGTTATCTTTAGTTTTACTTTAAATAAGGCTTTTTAGAACTCCTTATCCTTATAGTGTAAGAAAGTAGTATTAGAGAGGTTAAGGGTATTATTAGTTTATATACCTATAAAGCTAAAATCATTATTAGTATAATATAAGATAAGGAGGTATAGGTTATATATAGATATCTCTATTTATAACTACTCCTTATAGTACTTAGAATAGGTTGCTTACTAGTAGGTACTAGCTTTAGTGAAACTATATAATAATTTAATAATAATTATTATAGAGTCTAGAAAGTATTACCCTTTACGGTAAGATAGTAAGTTAGCTATAATACGCCTTATAAGCTCTATTTTAGCTTAGGTATAGGTTTGAGTAATGTCTCGAAACTATATCGTTATACTTTTATACTAGAAGAAAGCTAAAACTATAGCTAAAATTAACCGTTAACTACTCTATTAGATTATTAGTAATTATATTAATATTTCAAACTTATTATTATTACTAAAGTTTTAGATAATAAGGCGTGACTTCTTATATACTTTATTCATATCCTTATTCTTAATCTCATTAATAATATATAACTTAAAATACTTATAACTTTTATAGAAGATAGGGTTGAATTTAATAATCTTAATAATACTATTAGTAATAATACTCTTAACTTCCTTTTTAATAAACTCTTTAAATAATAAACCTAGTATTATAATAATACCTTTTTTATAGAAAGCGAGAGAGAAGACTATATCTGACTATTCCTTAGCTATAAAATATATTATAAAATAAGGCTTATAATTAAATTTCTAAGTTAAAATAATAATAGATTATCTTAGAAAGTTAAAAAGTATATTATAGAAATTACTAATAACTTAGGGGAATAAGGGATTATTAGTAATAGTAGTAGAATTACTATTATATATAATAATAGTATTTAATAGTATCTAATAAGTATTCTAAAGCTTTTCAGAGATAATAATAGATGAAATCGGGATACTACTACAGAAGCGTATATCTTTTAGTAATATTAAACCTCTAATAGAGGCTCTAGTATCAGGATCTAGGATATATATAAGGTAATTGCTAGTACTTAGTAATATTACTATTAATAGCTTAGGTAGGAGTATTTAGTTATTCTTGAAATATAGTTTTATAACTATTATTTAAAATTCTTGAGAACTTTAAAGGACTTTAAGAATATATATTTTACTATAAGTAGTAATAAGGCGAAATAGGCTTTTCTAACTATATTTCTTTCGCTATATATATATAAGAGACTAAAGTAGGAGGGCTATTATATATGAGATATTAGGGCTATTATGTATTACTAAAGCTGTATTAATAGCGTGTTTAGTATAGGTATAGCGGATCGCCTCTATTATTTTCTGAATAGTATAAGTATAGGTAATAATTTTTAGGGAAGGAGTAGAATTATCTATAAGGCGTAGGTATATGTTAAAAATAAGTAATATAGGTATAAGGTTGTTTAGTTTAGTAGTATTATTAATTATTTTATATACTACTTAAAAGTATACTTCTCGAGTTATTATAGGGATTTTGTTATAATAAATCTTATGTATTTAGTAGAGGAAGGTATAGTAATATTCGACTTTACTAATATTATTATATATTTTAATAAGTACTATTTAAACTATTAATCCTATAGTTTTTATTTCTAATCTAAACTCTTTAGATTGAAATATTACTCCTATATTAGTAGTAATAAAATCTGGAAAGTTCTAGTAAGAGTTAATCTAGTATATTTTAAAAGCTTCCTATATTACTTTTACTAAGATATTTAGTAAGAAGTGAGTAGTGTTAAACGTTATAGTAGTATTAATAATATAGAGTACGGGGTAGCTGTTGATATAGATGATATTGATAATAATTTTGAAGTTAAATTTAATGTTTTCTTATATAGTAAAACGAAAGTGGGAAAAGGTAATACTATATATCTAGTATTAGTAGTAGTACTGTTTGAGAGCCTCGAGGGTATAGCGTTTAATAGGATATCCCGCTTTAGTAAGGATATTATAGAGGTGTATTATAGCTAGGTATCTGAATTAATAGTAGAGTCTCTGTATTTCTGACTCTATAAAGTAAGTAGAAATAAGTGTTTTCTCCTTATTAAGGAGTATCTATGGATGCTTTTATTTTCGAATAATAAGTATAACTTTTTTACCCTAATAAAGCTAGTTATATATATTATTAAATGTTATGCCGAGGTAATCTATATCTGCGAGGTAAAGTAAGAAGGGGGTATTATATAGTATTATATAAAACGTAATACTACTAAGTAACGTAGGAATATTAACTATTCTGAGTATTGTGATCAGGGTAATACTACTAAAGTAGATTATAACTAGTTTATTTTATAGAGGTATAAGGATTATAGAGGGGTTAACTATCTACTTAAAAACTATAAACTAGGAATACTTAGTAGTTAAAAAACTAGTAGTACCTAAGTTAGGTAAAATCCCTTGAAAGATAGTAGTTAAGTAATAGCTCTTAAGTATAAAAGTAGATATAAAAGTTATATTTATATTTTTAGTAATCTTAGGGGGAGTAGTATTTAACTTAGTAAAAGTATATAATATTACTTAATTTTAGAGGATTCGAGTAATTTTGCCTCTATTTATAGTAGTAGGATACTCGCTAAAATATAATATAAAGAACTACTTAGGGGTATTAGATATTATAGGGGTAATAGAAGTATAATCCTCAAGGTTATATTATATCTAGTATTAAGTAATAAGCTCCTTATTTCTATTATCTCTTAGGAATATTTAGAGATTATTATTAAAGTTATCTATACTTTTATATTTAGCGAGAAAAGTTTAGTATACTACTAAAGAGAGTACTTTTAAATTAATAGTCGACTTATACCTATTATATAAGGTATACTACTCCTCGAGGGTATATTTCATTAACTAGTAACCCGTTTTACTATATATATAATACTTCTTATTAGTATAGGTATATATAAAAATTAGGGGAGGGTAATATTTGCTCTGAGGTAGTAGGGTATAGCTAGGGGTATAGCTGTAACTTTGAGTATTGCCTTGAGGTATGTTATATATATAGTTAGTCTAAAACTATTCTTTAAGTATACTATTATTATCTCTAGTACTCTAAAAATATTATGACTTTTAAAGTATTATAGCGTTACTTATAGCTAAGTATAACTAGTTATAGAGACTCTAAGAAGTTAGCACGGGACTAAAGAGTATTAATTAGTATNCTAGTATTCTAGTATACTATAGTATATACTTATAAGTTAGTTATAGAAGGCTTTATTAGTATACTAGTTAACCCTAAATATTTTCTAGAGGTTAGTAAGCTTCGTGATAAGTATCTTAAATGCTTCTTTTTTATTCTAGTTAGGGTTCTTAGTTATTATATTCCTAAGAGTAGTATTTTACTAGTTAGAGAAGTAAATCTAGTAAATCTTATTATTTTTAAAGTACTCCTAAATATATATAGCTATCTGATTGAAGTTAAGGTTTTAGCTAGAGTTTGTAAAATTATTAAAGTAAAAATCAAAGGCTTAATCTTTTAGTATAATAGAGAAGACTCTAGCTTATATATAGTATAGGATACTGAGTTTGAAATAATAATTTCGAAAGATATAGACTTTAGTCTTGAGAATATTATAGAAATTTCTACTATATTTTATATTTTTATTATATAATTTCGTAAAGTTTATAGTATACTTCATAGATAAGTTTTCGAATAAAGGAGTAGGGGAAGTATAGGAGTAATATTTAGGAGTAGGATACTATATATTACTATTATCTTAGTATACCTCCTACTAGTAGGGGGTTTCTATACTATTCTCCTAGTAGTAGGAGTTTGCTATATTATATTACCTGGGGATTAGTAGTCCCGCTAGTAGTAGTAGAGGTTATGTATTATATATAAATAGTAGATAAAGTAGGGGGTTTTATATAAGTAATAGGGGTTATTAGGTATACTTCGCGAGGCTTTTAGATATTAACTAAGCTTTAACTATAAGTATTATAGTTTTAGCCTTAAGTTTAATGCTACGGGAGGGTATTACGAGGTTAGGTACATTAATAAAGTTCTCGAGTTACTCTATATTATCTCTAAGGTTATACCTGAAGCCTAGAAAATACTTCTTAGTTTTATTAAACTCTTTAATAGTCTAGTATTCGAAATATTTATATTAGGTAAAGTAGTATAGTACAAAGTAGATTCTTTTACTATTCTTCTTAATTTTTACTTTATAGTTAATAAAGTAATCTTAAAAATACTAGGTTATATTATTATTAACAAGCTTTTATATTATTATAAGCTATTTATTAAAATCTATTTTAAAATAATTAAAGAATTTATATTTATAGAGTTTTATATAACTATACTAACTAATATAAAATACTATAAGAATAGTAATATCTTTAGTATTTACTTATATAAGCTTATTATATTTAATCTTGAAAAGTCTTCTAAATAGATTTATATTAATAAGTAGTTAAAGATAGTCTAGGATTATATATTTACTACTTAGGGTTACCTAAACTATTATCTAAACTATTAGTATACTAGGGCTTATTTTAATATCTAGGTTAAAGTATAATTTAGATATATTAATAAAGAAATATAAGGTTTCTTAAAAGGGGGATAATTTTCGAGAAATTATAAGGGTTTTGAGATACTATATAAGTTTCTTAAGTATAGGAAATATAGGATACTATAAATCTTATATATTATAGTATCTAGTAGTACTCTGAAAAGTATTATATTTACTAAACATTTTCTAGTATATATTAAAGAATATAGTATATACTTTTAGTATTTTATAGAATAAAGTTAGTATATTAACTTAGAGGTACTTTACTAGGAATAAAGGTAAAGTAATATCTATAAGGCATCCAAGTTAATACTTATAATCTCTCGCTTTACTTAAGAAATTTCAGGCAAAAAATCATAATCACTTCTTCTCATATAAAAACTTTACTAATCTATAGTATAGTAATAATAGATAAGTTAACTACTAATTAGTATTAGTTTATCTAGAGGGTAATATATACTATACGTAATCTCGTCATATAGGTATAAAAAGGTTTAGTATTCGTTGTTATTATTATTATATTATATGCCTATATATAAATATGTAAAGCTCTAGATCTATAGTATACTATAGTACTCAGCTATAGCTAGTGATAGGTGTTACTAGGGGGGATAAGGGTATATAGCTACGTATACCCTATACCTATAAAGCATATAGACATGTATACCGTATACGTACGGAGGTATATACGCCTTAGGCGTTAACGTATGCCTTATAGTATAGTGTTACTAATACTTAATTATTATTTAAAGTAAAATAAGAATAGTATTACCTACTCCTATATATAAGGTTATAGTTACTCCTATTATAAGTATTTATAAATAAAAAATAAATA
>RYZW01001755.1:0-17593 GCA_004367215.1 Colletotrichum trifolii | reverse complement strand
GGCATGGCGTTACCGACAGATACAGAGCAAGCTGCTCGATAATCACTGCCTATCCACACCTTAGCCATGACAGCTTTCCCGTCACCTAGCTGGCCGGGTTGGCCTGGACGAAGCCTCAAGTGCACTTCCATCTCCAAAATAGGTACCACGTAAAGATGTATACTCCGAGTCAAGACACTGCAGATTATCTACCGTTTGGGCTTGTCTCCTGCCATCTCCATCGCTTTGCAAAGAACAACCTGAATCGCTCAGGCTTTGCTTCTATCCTGACGTGGCTCTGGCCTCATGCTCATTTAGACGACGTTGCATCAGCGCCACCAAGCAATCACGGCACTTAGTTGTACATCCTTTTCTCGTGCATGTTGGAATGGGCTTCCGCAGGTTCGGGGCCGGCGTCCCCCAACCCCCAAGACCTCTGAAACGCCCGGAGCCCGTACGGACGGCTACTTTGTTCGCATAACGTACTCGCAATAGGCAACTGAGAGAATGGCTAGAGCAAGATATGAGACGACAAGAGGAACAGTATTTCGTCCCGTGCTCGTCCTCGTCAGGCCGTTCCTAGCGTCCGGACCTCCGGTCCCTCTACGCTGATGATCTTGACCCCGCTGGCCTCGAGCTCGCCCTTGCACTCGTCCCATTTCTCAGCGTCCACTGGCCTCGTCCCTTCCTCGACGATAAATGTCCGGAACCCTTCTTTAACGGCGTCCAGCGCGGTAAATTTGACGCAGTAGTCGCCAGCCAGCCCAACGACGAAGACGTCGGTGACGCCCTTGTCCCTGAGCATCGCTGCCAATCCGCTGTCTGCCACGCGGGGCGACTGGAAAGGATCGTGAAAGACGCTGTACATCTCCACCTCCTTGACTTGGCCCTTTTCAATCACGGTGTCGACCGCCGCAGCATCCAACTCCGGCACGAGGGCCGCGCCGGGCGTCCCCTGCACGCAGTGCACCGGCCATAGTCGTGTGTGATACGTCTCGGCGCTGTTTCGCGGGTTGACAATGTCGACAAAGTCGACAAACGGCTGTTTTCCCTCGTGGTTTGATGCGAACGAAACATGGTCCTTGGGATGCCAGTCCTTGGTGGCTACCTTTGTCACGAACGGGAGGCGCAGGAGTGCGTTGACGACGCCGTGAATGTCACGGCCATGAGCCACAGCGAGCGACCCATTCTTCCGGCCCAGTCAGCTGGGGGCTGGGTCTCGGATTCCGAAGTTTGGGTTGGTGTACTCACCGGTGGGCAGAAGTCTTCTTGGAAGTCGACGACGATGAGCGCCGGTTTGAAATCGCTCTGCGCCATGGCAGCGTCAACACTGCCACCAGGGTACAACGGAAGATCACGGTAACTGAAGCACTGATGCACCGTCTTGCACGCTATGCCGCGACTGGACTATGAGCGTTGGGAATCGTTGACCGTTTTGTGTCTCAGGTGACAGCCAGGTTCGGTGATGGCTTCAGTGCGATAGGCAGATCATGGTCGAAGATGAAGGAGTACCGGTGGTTGCCTTATCACTGTACGTACCGTAAGCTCGCAGATCCGAACATGGGGCTACCTACCTAAGGTTGGTAGGCCGAGACAGTGCGATATGCTGTGTACCTATGGTGGGTTCCTCGGTGAGCCATAGCTGGCTGATCCACCAAATTCTTGGGCACAGCGGCAGGCAGCTTATCTGGTGCAGTAAGGCATCGTATCTTATCGCACAAACCACCTGAGTGAATTGACCAGCTCTCCATTCTCAAGAACACCGTCCTGACTCGTCAATCACCTTCGTGATTTGGTCGTCCCAGATAGACGGACTCAAAGGACCCCTACAGCATGTCGATGAGACCCTGCTGTGCTTGTTATTCACGATGCACCTTCCAGGTCCATGCTTGGCCTGCAGCTCCACGTCACTGGCATGTACGCGCCACCATCTGCCAGCTGAAGGGTACGCCATGGCCAACACTGGTTCCCGCCTGCAGGCTTTAACAGCCATGCTTGGCTTATTTCCGAAGAAGGCTGTGGCAGCTGTGATTGCTTCGCGGTCGACGCCGCGAGAATGGTCTGTCCAAACCCCTCTTCGGAACCGGCACATGCCCCTGGCTTCAAGCTGAATGGAAAACCAACTCAGGTACATACCAAAGTTCCCTAACACAAACTCGAACCCCGTCCTCTCCCGCACGGGATTCCTGCAGTTGAAATCCGAAATCAGTCTTTGGCTTCAACAGAGACGCAATCATGCAGCTCTTTCAGCTGGCCTCTCGGCTTCACCCTGACTATCATTGCCAAACACTGTTCCCACTTCGGTTGGAGCCAGCCAGCCGGTCTTCCTCGGGGAACGGCTCCGTGTCTAAGGCTCGAGATGTCCATCGTGAAGACAGCTTCGCCTCGACACAATCACGTGACGGTCAAGGTAGAGCTCCGTTGCTGAGCTCACTAAGCTATGAGCTCCAGCTAGCCCGTCACGAGTCCGATCCAAGCCCGTGCTGTGAAACCCTCCAATCACGACTGTCGACATCTTTGGCGACTCAGCTTTGAAGAGGTCCTCGAATGCAATTGGGCGTGTTTCGGCTGCCACATCAGATGACAGCCACAATAGTTGGTTGGGGGACATGCCGGTAGCGCGTTGCAACTGGTTAGATTGTTGCAGGTGACTGACTCTGTATATCTGTGAAATGAAACGCGCTGTCCGATAAGAGTTGTTTCCGTCGACAACTCTCATCTCATCATCTTCGTCCCCATCTCACCCAATCTCTTTGTCATCTCATAATGCGTTTCTCAATAACCCTTCTCGCCTTCGCCGTGCCATCGGTCTTGTCATGGGGCAACGTCGGCCATCGTACAGTTGGTTATCTAGCCGAGAAGTACTTGTCCGACGAAGCCTCGGCCGTGTTTGGGGAGCTTCTCGCCAACGACCGTAACTACGATTTCTCAGATGCGGCAACCTGGGCGGATACGCTCAGAGGCCACATGGGCTGGGCAAGCAAGTATCACTACATCAGTAAGTGCACGCCGTCCTCTTCTCAACTCTTTAGATGTCACTAACACGCGTCAGACCCCTCCGACAGCCCTCCGCGTCTTTGCGGGATGAAGTATCCTTCTGACTGCCCAGCCACCGGCTGCATCGTTTCCGCAATCCAAAACTACGTGCGAAATATCTTCTTGGCCCGATCAAGTACTCCGTCTGACATTTCCAGACATCTCAAATTCTCGACACTGCCCTGCCGCATGTCAACCGCAAAAACGCAACCATGTTCGTCATCCACTTCCTGGGCGACATACACCAGCCTCTCCACGCAACAGGCCTGCTCCGCGGCGGCAACGACATCAGACCCGTCTGCTGGCGTCGCCAACCCAACGCCCAGGGCCACTGCACCGGGCCCATGAGCCTCCACTCCGTCTGGGACACCCAGATCCCACACCGCATCCGCGGTCTCCCGCCGCACCTCAGCACCCCGCAGGAGAAGGCGGCCGCGGCGGCGTGGGCGGCGGACCTGTACACCCGCCAGCAGAACGCGGGCGTCAACGCGACGGCGCAGTGCGTCGACCTCGACACGGGGCGGTGCGCCGTCGGCTGGGCCACGGAGAGCAACGCGTACGTCTGCTCTCACGTGTTGAAGAACGGCCTCGACTGGCTCAAGAGCCGGGACCTCAGCGAGGGGTACTTTGATGACAACTGGGAGGTCGTGGATGATGTGATTGGAAAGGCGGGTGTGAGACTCGGCGCGTGGCTGAACGCAGTTGCCGTGCGTTTGGCTGCGAAGAAGGGCCCGGCGTTTGAGGAACTCTGAGAGAAGCTCACAGAGATGTTGGATACTTTGGCTGTCCGATTTCAAGCATCCAAAGTATTCTGCGGTCGAGACAGCGTAGTACTTGTGCTGTGACCCTTTGGACGTACATGTCATTGTTTGAATCGTGCATCTTGGCACCATCACTCAGCGTCGTATCCGGTTGAATGTTGTTGCCCCATCGTGTGCGACTGGCAACAGGCTCGCAGTATCTACTGTTGACTTGTAAGGTTATTAAAACGATGTCTTGTTACCAGCCTGAAGCAGCCAAGTTCTTTGCACTGCGCCAAGGGCTGCAGCGCATGGGCTGATGCTGGACTGCTTCAACTGCAACCATACATACTCTGTATCAGACACGATCGGACTGGCATCACGTCATCTAGCAGCTTGTCTTCTTGCTTCATGCTTTGCAATGCCGTTGAATACAGTGCGCAGATGCTTCGAAACATCCTTCTTTGCGGCCAAGAGTGGCGCCACCATTCATCCAACACGTCGAGGCCGAGCCGTGTATAGAGGACTTTCAACTTTTTTCTATTCAGAATTTCTACATGGTGACTTACCCAATAGATATGCTGCATCAGCTGCTGACGACGACGCTGCGGCGTCGTCAAGCTTTCCGATGGGTCGCACAAACCAATCGCCATCTCAAGCGAGGTATCGTCCGAATGGCGCATGGATGACTGGATGACCGCATAATGCCCACCACTTGATGAGGCACCAGTTGACCCGAGAACCCGGTAAGACATGTGATTCTGGACCCTGAGACGGCAAACGGATGTGAGCTCGCGTTTTTCTTGGAACAGTGGGCGGTGTCCCTGCATGCGAATCCTGGAGGACGATGTCTGCTACACGACGAGGTCGAAGGAAGAGCTTGTTGATTTACTACAAGCTAGCTACACCAAATGATCAACAGATGCCATCGTCGACGGTGTACTGAAGCAAATATCTTCCTGTTAGATCAATTCATCAGACTTCGTGCTCAAGCGAGCTCTTCTCGCCTGCAATCTTCTCATTCTTGCCCTGGTGCAGGGTGGTAGCGACCTGATCCGTCATGTACTTGTCGACGTTGGGTACCAGAAGAGCACAAATGATTGCGACCGCCGAGAAGCCAATGTTGGATAAGAAGACGGTTCTGTAGGCGTTCGCATTGGCTTCTTGGTACGCTCTGGTACCGATGGCCAGGATGTCTGCGGTGAGTCCGGACACGCCGTCAAAAGACCCCGTCGTGAATCCTAGGATGAAGGCCGGAACGCTTTCCAACGGCAGTCCCGCCTCGACGACGGCAGGCGGCACCAGTGCGGGAATGGTCGATGCGAGCCTGTTGCTGAGGATGACGTTGTATATCGACGACGCAATGGCGCTGATGAGGAAGCGGATGCTGCCAGCCACGCCTCCGGCACTTCCCAGGTTCGACTGGTCTGGCGCCGTGAGAGTGACGATGGTGATGGCGCCCCCTTCCATCCATCCGTTGAAGAAGACACCGAACGAGACGAGGACGGAGGCTCGCATGCGATCGTCCGGACCGCAGGTCGCGACACAGGCGAAGCAGATTCCGCCGAGGATAGCCATGACGACGACCTGCCACTTGAGGTGTCCGATCCATTTGCCCAGCGCGCCGCCGGTAATCTGTCCGAGGAGGATGAAGAACGCGACAAAGGAAGCCAGCAGAGGTCCGTAAAGAGGCCTCGCGGGATCCGAGTAGAGGACCGCCACCATGGACGGCCAGACCAGGGCGAAGGCGAAGTAGACGCTCGCGCCGAGCCCGGTGAGGATGACGGAAGCCACCCACCTGAGGTTCCGGAAGTACTGCACGGGAACGAGGGGTTCCGAGAGGTTGGCAAACGTCTCCCAAGCCGCAAAGGCGACGAGGGCCACGGCGCCCACAACCACGGTGCCGATGACGCGGGCCGAAGACCACGGGTACACGACGCCGCCCCAGTTCAGCCCCATCATGAAGACGAGCGCGCCGCCCGTGTAGAGCACGGCGCCCACGTAGTCGAAGGCCTTTGCGTAGGCCCACGCGCTCGCCTCGGCGCCGTGCTTCATTTTGAAGGTCGGCGGGTGGTAGAAGAGCACCCAGCACACCAGGGACGCGGCGTTGATGCCGATGAGGATGTAGTAGCCGCCGCGCCAGCCGACTGACGGGTGGTGCTTGACAAAGGCGTTGGCGATGACGGGGGCGAAACCGGCACCCGGTATGCAGAGGAAGTAGCAGAAGGCGTTGCCCGCGAGGCGGTACTTCATGGGGAGGAGTTCGCCCATGACGTAGTAGTGGGACAGCTGCGTCGCGGCCGCGATGCCGATGATGGTTGTGCCGCCGATGAGCATGTTGACCGAGGTGGCTGTCGCGCCGATGATGGAGCCGATGACGCCCAGCGCGGCGCCTCCGATGAAGACATGGCGACGGCCGAAGATGTCGGTGACGCGGCCGATGATTGTCACGGTAACGGCGGAGGTGAGGGTGTACGTCAGGGCCGTCCAGACAATATTCGGATCCTGGAATGTTAGTCCCCAGTGCTTTGGTAGTTAACAAGCTTCTGAATAGCGACTCACAGGTCCAATGTCCGCGTTGATGAGGTTCAGGATGGGCGCGGCGTAGGCGAAGCCAGCTGTGCCGGCCATCAAACCTAGACCGATGGCCATCATGGAGCCGAGGAAGAAGCTGCTGGTGAAGTACCCCGGCGGCAGAGTGCTGACATCTGCCTCAAAGTGCCCGCTGTCCGAGTCCAGGGACGATAGACCCTTGTCCGAGACGCGGACGACCTCCTCGTCGTTGGGCTTCTTCATCTCGGGAGGCGTAGCGGGGTTCTCCATTCTGAGAGAAAGGAACAACCAAGTCGTCTGCGGATGTAGAATTCGTCGTTGTCGAGGTGAGAATTCCATCCCTTTTGTGAAGATCAAGATGAGCCAGAGAAGTGAATGGCTGGCTGGTGTAAGGCCAGGGTTCTAGTCTACCGAGGGCATGGCACTCCCGCCAACAGGGCTTGCCACAATCATGTCGGGCTTTCACATTGTTTCCTAGTTGAATAGAGATCCCCAGAAGTCTCATTGGTAGGCATTCCGAGTTCCCAAAGGATTCACAGAATATTGAACGACGGCGTTCAGGATGGTCGGCGTGCGACCAATCAGACCCGATGGCGGTGTGATGTTTGTTTGCTATCGACTTCCCAACTGAGAAGATGGATGGCTCACGTATAACCGTTCACCAGCCGGCTGAGCCCGCCAAGTGACAAACAAGCAGGGTAGATACGCTGGCTACGTTTGTCAACATCTGCTGTTGAGGAAGCGGCAGTCATCTCCGCGAGCGGTGAGGCGTTCGGACCCAGCTCCTTGGAGTCGGACGGTTATTCTCGTGCTTCCACGTGGATGAGTTGTATGCAGAGACTGAATCTGGACTCTTGTTCCATTTCACTGGGCGTTCTCGGCTTGGCAATAGACCAGGATTGATTCTCTTTCCTCTCTAGTAGTGTCCCAACGAGCCTCTAAAAGAGGCTCCCAGATCCTATGGGGACGATAGAGCCAGCCAGTAGTCAGGCCCTCCAGATGATCCATAAAGAAAACCCCATTGGTCAAGCAGTACAAAATAAGACCAAGTGCGGCCCGGTCTGCTCACGGCCCTTGATTGCTTCCAAAGATCGTCAGTCCAACTGCGAAGTCTCCGAAGCCCCGGCGTCGGACTCGCCCTCCGAGCTGAGATGCAGGCTGTCCAACTGCCTCATCACGTTGCCCAACCGCCGCGGCTCAGGATCATCCGTGATGCTGACAATTGCTACCGGCCAAGATGACTGGACTTGGCTCGCCGCAATCAACCTGGATTGTTCGGGGCTTTGCGGTTTGATGTTGGCAAACTGCTGCAAGAGGCTCAGGTCTTCTGGGCTCATTCGCGACTGGGCGAGGCGGAAGAGAATCTGACTGATGTAGAAACTCTTTCCTTGCTCGTACAGTCCTTTGGCGCAAAGGATGCGCGTGGAACGCCGGTAGGCTTGCATGTCGCTGCTCGTGTCGGATGCGTCTTCCTGATGGATGTAGAGCAGCGTGTTGGGCAGCTGCGGAAAGAAGGATTGGGTAGCATCGAATCCGTGCCGGAGGTAGTAAAGACAGATGACGGACTCGTACGAGATCTTGGCTTGAGCAAGAGCTTCTGCGAGGGTCTGATCCTGGCGACGGACGAGATCTGCACTGCTGGGTGGCATGTCGGACTTTTCCGGCCTGGACAAGAAGCCTTCCAGAAGGTTGATGACAACGTTGAAGTAGTGTGCACCGAGACTCGGTCAGCTCGCAAGCAGAGAGCTCACTTCGCACGTCTCGTGGCGGGCGTGAGTCCAGGGGACCATTACTTACTGCAAAATAAGATGCGCGGGGAAGACGATCTTTTTAGGACTCAGAACGTCTGGGAGGGTTTCGTACCACAATTCCAGAGCCTTGTGCTTATCGGAAACGCTCGAAAAGGTCGTCTCGGCAGGTTCCTTGTCCCCGAACCCGAAAAGATCAATAGCCATACTGTTTATCAGCTTATGCAGCTGGGACCTTTTGAAAAATGTGAATCCAAAGCCGCAGGGCCAGCTGGTCTCGCTCAGGGGGGTACTTCAACCAGAACTCCCCGTAAAATGTTGGGTCCTCCACGGGGTCTGGTAGTTCGTTTAGAGGCGGCTCGCTCACGAGAGGCTTCTCGAACATGTACCAGGCCATGAAGCTATCATCGGTCAGATGCGTCAGCTGCTACTTTCTGGGGTTTCCAGGATGGGTGGGGAGTCGACCAACCTTAGCCAGTTGAACATGGCCCAGGATGTGAATGACCGGCCTCGGCCCAGTCTGCCGCGGTGCTTTTCCTTCTTGAAAAGGCCAATTTGATGGGCCATGGAGGTCACTTGGAGTGTGTAAGACCAGCCGATCTTGTCCGCTCCGCATATATTGAGAACGATGTTGAGGAGAATTCCGGCCTGTATTGTCGTAATGCGGCTCTTCCCGGCTTCCATCTCCCACAGTCGCTTTGCCTCAGCCAGGAACTGATATGCCAAGTTTTGCGGGTTCCAAAACTATGCCCGTGTCACCAAGCTCGAGCAACAGTGCTTTGGTGACTGAAGTCAGTTGACAGTAACGAATAACCAAGACGGAGGATACATCTTACCGACGCGTAGGCCAAGACGGTGTTCACCATCAGGGACGAGCAGAAGGTTGTGCGGCCGTTAGCCATGTCGTCCAGAAAGTAGTCCTTCTGGAAGGTGATGATGGAGTTGTAGTCGCAAATCAAGAAATCGTGAAGGAGCTTGCGCATCATCAGCGTGTCGTCCGAGGTCACATTTGTCCACCGACTCCAGTCTCGGGTCAACAATCGTGGCGGCGTGATAGGGCTTCAGGTATGGGCTCTGCAAACGAGCCCTGGAAGTGCTAGCTGCCGAGACGTCTCTTGCTTCTGGAGACGGTTCGCGTGCTGAGAATGTGCTCTCGTACAACAGCGAAGCAAAGTAAGGATTCTCCCGCTCCTGTAGGAACCGAGGCATACCAGACATGTAAGGAGTCTGAGTTTGATGCCGCATGGTAGATGCGCCAGCTTGTGCTGCTTGGCATGTCAATCGCTGACATGTGTGTTGGTGCTGCTTAAAAGACCGGCGGTTCCCACGGTGCATGCACTGTCAACGAGTAAGTAAGTATATGCAGATTCCAGTGGTGAAACAAATGAATCAGGCTGTGACTACCTGGGTACATTAGTGTGTTTGTTTTCGCCAATTGTCGTGTCTTTGGCGTCTTGGATACGCTACTTCATCTCGTTGACAGCAATCTTTCAATTGAATTTATGCCCGTGAGCCCTGACAGAGACCTCGCTACCTGACGAGAAAATAGTGTATGTTGACATGTATGTTGAAGACTGCTCATTTTGTCTAAACTGCCACACCACGAACAATCAACGGACCGCATTAGCCCTCACAGATGCAACTTCCGTGATGCTTCATCTGGATATCCATGAGGCTCGACTTGTTGTCAACTCCACCATACACCAGAAGCACCTGACCGGGCACGACTAATACGATAATGTGTAGCCGTATCCGTACACACTCACGCCATAGATGCCATCTGATGTTGCATCCACCCACCCGTAAACGCGCTGGACCCATGCGCCGGCTCGCGCGTGAAACTAACGTGAAACTCGGGGTTCGCTCACCAACAACTTGGCGATGAAGCATCTCGCATCGCACTTTCCGCTTCTTGTATTTCTCGTTTCTTTTTCCGGCCTCGTACTTTCGTGTGATTGAACCAACACCATGCTCTGCCAAGGAAATCCTCGCGTGGTCGTCTCCTTGGCATTGGGCCTCATCCTCGTCTGGAGCATTCGCCTCTTCCATGTCCCGGATACGATCTCGACGCTATTTTACGAATATACCGGCCACAGCAAACTCAAAGATGAGATTGCCTTTATTCGGCAGGCGATGGACGTGGAGTTCCCTGCCGCTATCGACTACAAGCCTGTTCAGGAAATATGCTCGCGCTCGGAATTCCGCTCTGGGCTGGTCTTCACCTGCGAAGAGCAGCACGGCGGTATTGGCATGGTCCGGAACCAGATCTTGAAGTGTGTACGATACGCCATCAGCGGCGGGGGAGCGCTGGTTGTGCCTACCATGGCTCTGCGCAACGCGACCGACATCACCGACATTGAAACCAGCAATGAGGTTCCGTTGGATTACTTGATCGACCGCAAGACCTTTGTGACCCATCTCACCAAAGGCTGTCCTGGCATGCGGGTTTACGACCGTATAGAGGACTTTTACTCGTACCAAAGCCGAGTGTCGCTGGATTTGGTAGGAGACCAATTCGAGCCAAAGCATCCACGTGAGGGCTTGCGGCACCCACGCGAATGGCGTCGCAACTTTGACGAATGGCTACAGGAGCAGTCGGTCCAGATCCGGACCGATAAGCCAGTCCATATCAGAATGGGTCAAGCCTTTCTCGAGTATCCCATACGGGATGACGGAAAGGCTTTTGCGGACGAGTTCGGCAAGATCATCTCCTTCCGAAACGACACGCGCGCCCTGGCGGCCAAGGTGCTCTTCGAGTTGAAGGAAAAGTTCAAGCTGCGCATCGACCCGGGGAAAGCCATCAACCCTGATGCCTACTACGGCGCGCACCTACGACTCGAGAAGGATGCCGTATCGGCGTGGCAGCCCGAAGAGTGGAGGTTCTCAAGGATGGATGATCAGTTTGGGGAGCAGTTCCGAAAGCTTGAAGAGTCGGGACTGAATCTTGTCTACGTCGCCTCTGGTAACCAGACCGTGGTCGACATTTTCAGACAAAGATTGAACGAACGTCTCAGGGCAAGCAAGGGGTTCGAGGCGAAAAACATCACGGTGGTTACGAAATACGACCTGCTCCGAGGAGTGGATCGTTTGCGGCTGGATAAGCTCACATTCGACCAACATGCCCTGGTGGACTTTCTGATGCTCTTCAAGGCGAGCTCGTTCATGGGAGTCGCGCACTCGAGCTTCCCGTGGAACGTGGCGTTGAGAAGACATGAGCTGAGCAAGTACGACGCGTACGGTAATGAGGGATCGGATCTGCTGAAGGATGAGTATAGCGAGATCATGGGCATGGAAGCGGATTATCCGTACGTAGACCCTTTTGTGTATGGCATATGGCCGTAGAGGGAGACGTAGATACGTATAAGCAGTAGATACGTAATAACGAAGCACGTATATGACCTACGATTGTCGATGCAAAGGCTACATCTGTTTTTCAAAGAAGTTGTCAAGGTAGCTGCAATTATGTGAGTGATCCGAGGGCATTAAGCCAGCTTGGACTTTGACACAGGCCCGAGTTAAGTTTTGCTTATGGCAGCGTGGCGAGATGAAGCCAGACGTTGGTGGTATCTGGGTGAACGAGGCATTGCACTGGAGGTTGGGTGCGTGAGTATTTATGAAAGGACACCCTGTCGCCTATTGCGTTGCCAGTTGTTGTCGTTGTCGTTGCCGTACTTGAGTCGGATGAGTGAGCCCGTCGAAATCAGGTGAAGCAACACCGCACTGAATGAGACGGGATGAAGGGCGGACGCAACACGACGAATAGCCAGTTAGTAAAGCTCGGCCCGGCTAAATCGTGCGTGCGTAACCATCTGGTAAGTAAGGATAGCTTTTCATCCTGTCAATGATAGTGAACGCTTCCAACTGTGCAAGTCCACGAACGAGGAGGACCATGGACGATTCGGCCAGGCCCGTATCGGACAGTGAGTTACAGCCAATAAGCGCTGTAGGGCAGTGCTGAACTGGGCACGTGGGCTTCCGCGGGTTAGCCAACTGGCGGCTCTCTCATCGGCATCATGGACATTGCAATGACAGCCCTATGAGCATCGTATGAATGATTGGGATGGGCTAAAGGAGTTTAGCTTCCCAGACTGATGGTGCGAACCACTCTCTCGTAATGAATATGAGCTCGTCCAGATGTGTGCAGAGACACCTGTACAAAGTTTTCATAGTGAGCTCACCCAACACTCAGGTGGTGACTGTGACCCCGCTAGTTCCGATGGAGGAGGGGTGATCTTCCGGTTCGATCGCTAATCGGCAGTGCTTAATCAATCGAATCGAATCTCGGCGGACAAAGATGGCCGGCGGAGAATGACCTCATTAAACTCAGTGTCACCGCGTCATAGACACTGGGCGCCGACGCACTCAGCTCAGTAGGACCATATTACTTCAGCGAACTCAATCCCGGGCTGGCATGTTTGAGGGGTAATTGTAGTCACTCAGCAGCAGTCTCTTGCTTCCTCCCATGGACACCAACACCTCTGATCGTGACCTCGAGCAGAACGGCCCCAAAGACATGGCGCACAATGGGAATACGGGCAAGGATGGGCGGAAGAGGGTTCTCGTCGTGGGTGCCGGTGCAGCTGGGTATGTCACCCGACACGCGCTCAACTGCGATGCGATGTGAGCGAGATCTGAGATGAGATGATATCTGACAAGAGTGCAGCATGTCGACAGCTTACCATCTCTCCAACCATCCCGATAAATTCGAAGTCACCCTGATCGACTCAGTTGATTACTGCGGAGGCCAGGCGTTCTCTATGCCGCTTGACAAAGAACGACACGGCGCAAGCTGGTTCAACCAGGGTGTTCAGGGCGGCAGCTACATCTTCCACCACACCCTCACCATGTTCGCCAGGCAGGGATTCCACGCGGATCCCGTCAAACTCCAGGTCTCGTTCGGCAAGGACGACAAGTTTTGGACGAACGTGTTCCCCACCGAGTTCATGGTGAAGCACCAAAAAGAAGTCCAGCGTCTGGCCTTTATGCTCAAGTTCATGCGATGGTTCGAGGTCTTTTTCGCTCTGATCCCTCTCAAGATTGTCTTCAAGCTGTTTCTCTTTTCCGAGGAATTCACCAACGTCATCGGCCTTCCCATGACGGCCTTGTTCCTCGGCACCGGCAACGCCACGCCTGAGGTGCCCGCCATCATGCTGGAGCGTCTCTGCACTTCTCCGACGTATGGAATGTGGTACCCCCCGGACAAGAACAGCGTCGTAACCAATCTCCCTCCCATGGTCGTGTTTCCCAACTTTACCGACTTCTACACGACCTGGAAGAAGGATCTCGAAGCACGTGGAGTGACCGTCCGCCTCTCCACCGAGCTCACGGAAGTCGTCCACCGCAATAAGCGCGGCGTCCTGGTCAAGGTCAAGCCCCGCACGCCAGCCGAGGACGGCCACAACCCCAACGGGGGAGACCCCGACGCCCCAGAGTCCGAGGAGCACTACGACGAGATCGTCCTCTGCGTTCTCGCCGACACGGCCAAGAAGATCCTGGGCAAAACGTCCTCGTGGCGCGAGCGCCAAGTGCTCGGATCTGCCAAGTTCTCCGACGACATCACCATCACCCACAACGATGCCGAATACATGAAAAAGTACTATGAAAACTTCTACGACGACTCAAAGGCCGTCAAGGCTCTCGGGAAGAAGCACGATCTTGACCAGACTTCGCGTCTCGCCTTTGCCAAGGACAATTTCAGGCCCATGTACTACATCCGCATGTACGACGATGACCTCTCCAAGCTGGAGATGTGCTTCGACACCACCAACTACCAGTCTCAGTTTCCGGAAAAGGTCCCGTTCGAGCAGCACGTCTTCCAGACGATCTATCTGAACAAAGGCCGCGACCGCAAGCTCTGGACCGACCACGACATTGACGAGAGCAAAATCATCCGCAAGGACTGGTGGCACCAGCTCTGCCACTCGTGGACGCACTACGCCTTCGTCGTGCCCTGGATGATGTTCCTCCAAGCCAAGAGGCGCACCCGCTTCGCGTCGTCGTGGACCCTTGTCAACGCCCACGAGGTCGCCATCATGTCCGGCCTCGCTGCGGCCGTGGACATGGGAGCGGACTACCCCGAGGACCTGGAGCACGACAAGTTTGCCTTTTTGTGCTTTAGGCTGTACTATCTCCTCGCATACGGCAAGTGGTATCGACGAAAGTTCAAGGGAAGCAAGAGCCAAAAGGCCAAGGACGGAGCAAGCTGGGCATCTGGCCTCTACGGCAGTGTGTATCAAGGCCCGGGGGTGACGTCTCAAGAGAGAGCGACGTGGAGAGAAGAGGTGAAGGCGGGGAGGAGCACGGAGAACTTGGCCAAGAGTAACAACGGCCGAAGCCAGCCTTGAGGTGGTGACGCTGAGTCGGGCATGTCCCGAAGTTACAACCACGTGGACTCATACTACAACAACGCTAATTCATAGTCTCATGGTTTGATAGTGGAATAACTGTGGCACCTTTTCTCAAGGCAGTATAATGCCCGTCGATGCTGAAGTGTCTTGTCGGGACTCTTGACGTCTCCCCGGCGTAAGTCCTCTTATCCCCGAAAGTCGGGGGTTTATTGCACGCGAGATCCTACTTGCGAAACCGGTGGCCGAGGAACTCAGAAGCATCTTGAGGAGAAAAATTGCAGAGCGTCTTTGTCGATGATTGATTAATTACTGAATATGGTATGTTTAGCGCCCTGGCGATGCTGACTCGTGCGAGGTAAAAGTGGGAGTTGCATGAGGCACGACAGCGGAAAGTCGACAGCACCAACGACGTATGCCGCTGTACTGTCGTAGGGTTGTCGAACCTACCTCTACCTGCTCGTCCCATCCAACAGCATCAGCCTATTCGAAACGCTCGTCCCATCTTACCTGCTGGTTTACTCAGTATTCAGGCTGCGAATACCCCGCGGAAAGGCTGTTACACTGGATGGCATGTAAGCTATCTTGGCTGTCGGTACCAGGGATCATGTCCTTCCAGCAGGGATTTAGAGCTAAACGTACTTTGTAGGCACCAAAGGAACCCCGTTAGCCTTTGAATCAGTTATATACTGATCAGGACTACTCCGTACGCAGCATGCAGTCGCTGGGTAATTAAAGGGATCTACAGTGGACTTAAGCCATCGTGACAAGCGGAGTATAACAAATCAATAATGATGGCTCGCTTCAACTGTACCTCGGGGGAAAACGGACCTCCAAAAGGCGGACTACCCAGATGGTGTAGTCACGAGTCGGTGCAACACAGCTTCATCGGCGTCAATCCCTGTTGCAGTTTATTTCACTCATATTCAAGGAACAACTGCCGAACAAGCAGCCCCGTCCAGACACACTACAAGTATGATGTACCCAACTTCCTGTGGATGGTCCTTCTGTGGAGCTGGCTCGTATGAGCAAACGGTGAAGTGACAAGTTGATCGAAACTCTGGCGGTGGCCATGTCCGTAGGCCGCCGATCAAGGGTCACATCAGCAATGATTAGACAGTCTCCTCCCAAAGTCGAATGCCTGCTCATAAAACGAAATAAATCGCCCTGACTCACGCTAACGGACAACATCTAATCGACGGAACATGCCTAGATCATCGGTCCCCAATCTGGGGAACTCTTGTCTCCCACATCCCGCGGCGGCACCCAGGACGACGGTTAAGCCTGATGAATAAGTCTAATTCGCTTTGCTTGAGAGACCGACCAACCTTTGGGCGGGCTCGGTGCGAGCGGCTCGTCTTTTCCCAGCCCAGCCCAGTCCAGCAAACGTCTCCAGCTTTGGCCAGAGTCTACCGAACCGCGGCCAGGATCCGCCGTGGGCTCGAACCTGATGAAGGTACATGTCATCATCCTGCAGCGGTAACCTGCATCCAGCCCTGAAGAAAATACCTCAATGGGCACCCGAACCTATCGCAAGCTATCACAGAGGAGCTCCGCCGTCCTCTTTCGGAGGGCTTTGCTCGACTCTGCGGCACCCACCCCACCCCGAATCGACCGTGACTAAGAGTGAGAACCCCTCTCCGATGTCACGTCGTGTGTTGCGGGCGCCCTTGCTCTATAACAGTCTAATAAATGGCAAAAATGGAGACACAGCCGACGGGATGGAGCCATCAAGACGACCAGCGCGAAGGTCTCGTACAAGACTAACAAATCGTGCCACAGTCTCATACTTCGTAACGGCATTGGGCCTGTTTACCGGCGGCTCAGCGGCCTTGGCAAGGAGGGGTAGCTCGGCGATGATGGCGTATAGATGGATAAGATAATCTTATCTGATCTGCAGTGTGGTCGCAGGCTCCATCATCACACACACTACGCCCATGACGAGCTTCCCAGGCGTGATCACTCACTGCATACCGTGGCCGTCAGAATTACCTAACAGGCAGGTCCCAGGACCGAGAGGGTGTGACTTTGCCGACAGCGGCGGACCTTGGACCTTTGCGGTCGCCGACATGAGGGCCCTGTGAGGTCTTGGCGATATGGATGAGCGAGAGAGTGAGGGGGAAGAGACTGTGAGTGGAGGGGTAAATAAGAAGGGCATCTCCCCCTTCGCTGCGGTGTGGTTGTCTGACGATCATCTTCAGCATCTTCTCTCTCTCTTTTTTTCTGCTTTCTCAGATACCCTCCTGTTTCTTATGCCCAAAATGGCAGCATTTCAGCCCACGTTGAACGACCTCGCGGCCAAGGTCACCGAGCTCTCGGCCGACTTCACCAAGTTCCTCGCCGACAACAAGATTCCCCAACCTACCTTTGCCTCGGACAGTGTCACCAGCTATGACGGTCTCACGTCGGAGGCCTTCCTGCTCCGTCAGAAGCTCATCGACACCCTGAACGACCTCTCATACCTGGTCGAGGGTCCAAGTGAAAGTATCTTCAACTACGCCCACAACGTGAGTCTTATTTTCTCTCCTTCTTCTTCTTCTTCTCTCTTGTCCCTCCATGGTCGTGAGGCGCGCCGAGAATACTAACCACACAAACAGTGCATGCCCGACGCAACCACGCTCAACATCCTCAACCACTTCGACTTCTGGTCCATCGTGCCCCTGGACGGCGCGGCGTCCTACGCCGACATCGCCAAGCACACGGACCTGCCCGAGGAGGTCGTCCACCGCGTCCTCGAGCACGCCTACACCCTCCGCATCTTCGAGGAGACGGAGCCGACCAAGCCGCTGACGACGCTCGTCCGCCACACGGCGCGGTCCGCCGCCATCACCAAGAACGCCGGCCTGCGCGCGCTCGTCGCGACCCTCATGAACGACGCCGGCCCGCCCATGACCGTCCTCCACGCCGCGCTGGAGAAGTACCAGCGCGGCCGCAAGGAGCTGCGCGAGGACATGAGCGAGACGGCCTTTGCGCTGTACCACAGCGGCGAGCTGTGCGGCGGCTACGCCAACTCGTGGGAGCTCCTCGAGAACGACGGCGAGGGCGCGAACAAGGGCTGGCGCCAGAGGAACTTTGTGCAGTTTATGAACTACATCAAAGAGATCTTCAGGCTCGAGGGTCTGGTCAACACCGCCTACGACTGGAAGGCCGCTGGCGATCTCAAGGTTGTCGATGTAAGTGCCCAGCCCCCCCC
>RYZW01001753.1:0-17603 GCA_004367215.1 Colletotrichum trifolii | reverse complement strand
ATATATAGTCCTATTTCGTCTAATTAAAGTAGGGCGAGGCCTGTGGAGACAGCGCTGCGGCCAAGAGTTCTTCCGGCGAAAACTCTGCTGCTCGAACGTGTTATTCCTGACATGAGACCTTACCAAAAGAGGGCAATAGTTGCCCCTGTAAACTCTTCATACTGGCTGGTCCTCGTTGCGCTGTGCTTCCTCCATTATGTCATCGAGCGACGTGCAGCTTAGGACCAGCTTTCTTGACTTCAACGTCTCAAAACCCCGCGTCTTGTTCTGGCACATCTACCTTCTCACACTATTACAGTTTCTTTCTAGCGAATCCTCGGCCGGAAATGGAGCAGCTAGTTGAACTTGACGCTGTGGAGATCTTGGTCATCATCGACAACGAACTGGATCCGATATCGCCCTGTCCCAATCCACGCGTTGAACAGTCCGGAGGCATCAAAGATATAAGCAAGCGAGCTCAGCGCACGCCTTCCGAAGGCGGAGAGACGGTTCAAGAACTTCGCATGAGTAACATCTGCTGTAGCGCCCATGGACTATCTCTCATGATCACCGGGGTCAAAGATGGCCAGAGACGTACTATCCTCTTCGACACAGGTCCAGAGGGGGAGGCGTGGGAACGCAACGCGACGCGCCTCGGGGTGGATGCTGGACGCATCGAAGCCATCACCTTGAGTCACTGGCATCGTGACCACTCGGGCGGCATGCTGAAGGCGCTCAAAATGATCGCCGATAGCCGCGCCGAGAAAGGATCCAAGCTTCCGCCCGTGTCGGTCGACCTTCATCCCGACCGCCCGGACTACCGCGGGTCACTTGTTCCCGGTATGCCCATCATCTCCTTGGAAGCAGATCCTTCCTTTGACGAAATTGAGAACACCACCGGCGTCGTCGCGAAAACGGATCAGTTGCATACGGTCCTGAACGATACCTTCCTGATCTCCGGCGAGATTCCTCGCGTCACCGATTATGAAAAGGGGTTTCCATTTGGCGTGAGATATGTCTCCAAGACGGGGAAATGGCAGAAGGACACAGACATGAAGGATGAGAGAGTACTCGTTTGTCGACTGAAGGGTAAGTTACCAGCAGGACTTATAATATCGAAGCAGCAGTAGCTGACAGAGTTCTTCCAAAGACAAGGGGCTGGTCATGTTCACAGGCTGCGGGCATGCGGGAGTCGTCAACTCGGCAAAGCATGTCGTAAGCCTGGGAAAGGGGGTTCCCTTGTACGCCGTCATCGGTGGCTTCCACCTCGCTGACGCACAGCCGGACGTGATCGAGAGGGCTGTGTCCGACCTGAAAGAAACCGGCGTTCAGATTATTCTTGCCGGTCACTGCACGGGTTGGAGAGCCAAAGCAGAATTCCACAGGCAAATGCCAGGACTATTTGCTCCAAGCTTCGTGGGTTCCAAGTTTGTGGTGTAGCTATTCCGGAGAGACATGCCGACCATTGCAGAATTACATACTCTAAAAGCTAGCAGGTTCACAATGTAGGTGGACTGGTCAAGCACATATTGTTGGTATTCTTTCAACTTCCGCTTCCTTACGCGCAACTGAAATCGAACCAGGATATCAATTCCCACCGCCACTCAGGCCTCGACCGTCACTGGCATTCACAATGCTAGCTGGTCCGGGCTTGAATTACCGGACAAGACTCTTGAACAAGAACGTCATGTTTGCCACGCTGGGGAACAAGTCGAGATAATATCCCTCAACTACATGGATTTGACTGTCCCGAAGGTGTGCACCCATGTGACCCCAGATGCAACGCTCGCTCGACTTTCTGAATCTATATGCCATACTTCGATATTTCCATCTCTATAGTCCAAAAGGGAGATTCACTGGCAGTCCGCCGAAAGGCACGTTGACAGGAAGCCTGCCACCGTTATCACCTCGGCCACCAAAAGGAAACCCGGATTCGCCGAAAGGAGCCCCGAAGTCGACGAGAGATGGCCTCGATCCTCCAAAAGGCGTCCCAAAGTTGACGAATGGGCTTCTGCCATCATCAGTGCTCCACGACCACGACCGACCGCCGTCGGCTCCAGTGTCAATGTTGAAGTGCACTCGCCGATGGTTTTCATTGCTGCTCTGCTGGTCCTGGCCACCCTGCTGCTCCCGTCTGTCTCTTCCTTCCCGACCACTATGCCTTTCGCTCCGTCGATTCTCTCGTGGCGTGTTCTGTCGCTGGTACTGGTCCGCACTCGGATTCGTACGCGGCCGACTGTAACGCGGTCTCTGAGGCTCGGGTCCAGGACGGCGGGGCACCTCCTCGTCGACTGATTCTTCGTCCTCCTCTGGTTCTCGCGCCCGGTGTTTCTGCCGCCTCTGTTGCTGGCTCGGCCTCGGGTGCGAATCTCTCGGCGTCTTCACGTCGCCGTACATGCCATTGATACTGTCCTCCCATGCCCGGCCGTGTTCCTGGTTCTGCGTCCGGCACCGGGGTGACCGTGAATGGGCGGTATAGTCTACATTCTCGTTGCTATATGTCGGGTCGATCTCGGTTCGGCCTGTGCTGTATCATGTAGGTGCTGGTGTATGGCTGCGGAGAAGGCGCCTCGTCGAACGATTGACGCACGAGAGCATTGGCTGCAGGGAACGGCGATTGTCCAGGGCGCGGATTGCTAGAGTTGCCATTCGCGCCTGGCTTGTTGCTGTTGTTGTTCATAGTGAATGGCTCAGATACGGCCCTAACGGTCTGTTGGATTGTGGCCCTTTGGTAAGTCTTCGGGCTGCTCACAGCTCTGTCGAAGTGAAGACGACCATGTTGGGGGGATTTCTTGCATTTTATCAACCCTAGTTCAGGTGGTCGCGGGCCCTTTTGGTGATGCCATAGGTTTCGCCATGAGCTTCTATGCGTTTCAACTGCATTCAGGGATGGATGTCCCCTTGAGCAATCGCTTGCGATCTTACGACAACATCGCTGTGAATGTTTCAAAATCAGTCCTCCTCAGTCTGGAATATGCCAACAGCAGACCACTCAGTCACGGTGAGGAACGGATTTTCCTTACCCAGCATCGATGACCTTGTAAGTGTATCAAAATCAATGTCAAATTGACATCGAAGGGTTTCCTATGATCATAGAGAAGCCTTGGCTGGGTCAAGATACCTTCTTAGTCAACCCATGCAGCTAGCGAGATTCTGGCCAGGGGGCCTCATGGATCATCTCCGAAAGTTGCTTTATTGGAAGAATTTTGGGCTGAAACAAGCCTACACCACCTGTATTCTGAGCCGCGACATTCAAACACAACTTGGCGCCAAAAGAATAGAGATAGCTTGTGATCGTTGCCGCTCAAAGAAGTAAGAGGTATGACTGACGCCTTTGGCCATCGACAGCTTCACAATACCCTAGCACACCACTTCCAGACTTTCATTTCGCGATACTGGGTTCAATTTCAACTGCTAACCGAGGAGTCCAGTGGGAACAGTACCCACCGTCATTCTATCCTGTTGAACAATCCAAACGCGCATGACTTTGTCTCCGCTATGCGCGCTTGTCTTATTGCACGGGTATCAATTTGGGGTCAGCTCGAGACCCTGCAAACTTCCACCCCCACGCGCCGAGATCTCCGCCGAACAACGTTGCTCTGCCATCAAAACGATAAACGAGCAAGGGTATCTCTGATGTCCGTCTTGCTAATTATGAACATGAAAAATTGCAGCTCACCACTCCGTAGTATGTACAGTAAATCCCAGGTTTCTTCCACAAGGTCCTCCCCATCACCACATTACAGTTTTGGCAGCAGAAGAGAACTTCAGCTGGCTCAGCAGTAGCCGGCTCTGCGCAAGGAGTATCCGTCGGGAATTCGTCGTCCAGCTTGGAACTTCAAACCGCAGTTGATGTTGGCCTCGACGGTGTAGCCCGCGCGGGTGATGGAATCGTAAATGTTGGCGTAGTAGTTGAACGGAACGCAGCCACTGCCAACAACAGCCTAGTTGATGTTGAGAAGCTCAACCTGGCATCCGGTGGCGGCGGCAGCCAGGCCGGCGTAGGAGCCGAGGAGGCAAGCGGCGAGGGTGAACTTCATGTCTGGGGAGCTACCATCAGTCGAGGGATCTAGCGCGTCTTACGGTGAAAGCAGTCCTACTGTACGGTTCTTGTTTCTGAAAAGGAAGGTTGAGTGACGAGAGGGTAGAAAGAGAGGCTGGTTTAATACTTCGTCGACAATTATCATAGTCAGCGATCTGAAGTCTGCGTCCTCTTATATGCAATCCACCGCTCGCCGAGCCGGCTCCTTTTCAATGTTTGTCCACCACACTACCCCCTTCAGGTCGAGACTCATTTGTACTTATAGCCCACATGCTTAACCATCTTGAGCCCAGAGATTGTTCGTATTCCCGGGGTTGATCATAGCCGTCTCTCGAAGTGGAATGGAGAATCCGCACAGGTGGAACCGATGGATGGCCGGCCATTCTCAGCTCGCGGGCTGCTATTCGTCTTCCCTTGAGAAAAGGATGGTCCGATAGGTCTCGTAACTACGACGGTGTAATGCATTTACTTGAAAGCAGCTGTGCCGTCAAATTTAGACGTAAAGCACTTGGGAGCGTCTCTACTGTAAGTTGTAAGTTCGGGTCAACACCGAACGTAAAGTCACCAAGAGCCCCTGATGAACTCTAATGGGTCGAACATCCAGCCAATATCCTTGTTGAGTCCTCAGGGTATTCGCAACTGACTCGGGTTTGCCGGGCCCCGGGCACCTTGACATTACCAAGACTGGACTCTCCGTTTCGGGCAGCATTTCTTCCAAATCTGTAACGGGAAAACTTCTTGCGCTTTCTTCTTTTTCTTTGCAATCGGCGGAAGGAAGTGAGACCGCCATAGAATGTTCCATCGTTGGAATACTCTTCAAGATTGTAGCTCTCGTAACAACTTCTTCGCACAACTCTACAGCGAACCAACACGAGCCAAACGCAGGGCACTTTGAAAGTTAAGCTATCGGAGGACATGGCTAGATTTCCGCGCTTGAACCTTACCTCTAAGAATTGGTCCTCCCAACGCTACTTGTAAAGTGGTGACGGCGATCATGGAGGAAGCAGATCCCCGTGTTTCTGCCTAGCCAGAACTGAAGCAAAACTTTAAAGAACTATCTCGAGCTTATAATTCCGGTAAATACGTTCTTATTAGGTGTTGTTCCTAGGACATTGCCACCTTTGATGGGTGGAGGGTGTCGGCCAACAGAGAGATATAATGACTGTTGGGAGCTATTGACTGATCAATAGTGAAGGGATACTGCATAACATATTCCGCATTGCCTCTGACTATGTTGAACCAGTGTCGTGTTCGATATGACAAAAGTTGGGCCGACAACTGCAGCAAGCAGATGCCCTACTTCTCTATGACGTCGACCTCGCCTTCAGCGTCCAGCTCCCTCTCAAATGCCATCTGAATCTCCACAACCTGCTTCAATTGCTCGCAGTCCAGCTTGCGCTTCTTGTGCGCCGCCAGGCTCTTGGCAGTGCGGACGACGTTCTTGATCTGTCGCCCGTTCAACCGTCCCTCCGCCAGCTCGTCCAGCCCCTTGTCGCCAACATCCACGCCGCCCTCGACTCCCGCCAGGAAGTTCCCCCAGACCTTGAGCCTGCTCTCCTTGGGCAGATCTTCGTACTTGAGCGGGACGTGGATACGACTCTTGAAGGCGTCGTCAAACGTCCGCACCCTGTTCGTCGTCATGAACAGGATCCCGCTGTAGTACTCCAACGTCCGGAGGAAGATGGACACGAGCCCGTTGCGCTGCATGTCGTGCAAACTCCTGCGCTCCAGGAACACGTCGGCCTCGTCGATCAAGAGCACGGCTTTCCACGTGCTGGCGAGGTCGAGCGTCCTGCTCAACTTGTCGTCCAACGTCTCCGCGTCGGTGCCCAGGTCGCCCGACGAGACAATGTACAACGGTCGGCGGGAGAACTCGGCGACGCACTCGGCCGTCAGCGTCTTTCCCACACCGGGGGGGCCGTGCAGGACGAGAATCAACCCGCGCCCCTTGCCCTTGACGATGTCGTCAAACGCGGAAGCGGCGGGGTCCATGGCGCGCGCCGTGTGTTCGGCCACCAGCGCCCGCACGAGCTCCTTTTGCGAGCTGGGGAGGACGAGCTGCTCGAAGCAGGCCGTGTTCCACTGGATGTCGCTGATCTTGTCGACGAAAAAGTCAAAGAAGCGCTTTTCGGTAAAGGAAAAGCCGCGGACCAGGGGGGAGGCTAGCAGCCTCTGCGCGTCAGTGAGGGGCGCAAACGACGCCGACTCTGTCGGCACAAGGTCCATCTCATCCGACTCGGCGGCTTGCTTCCTCTTCTGACCGGAAACCTTGGGCAAAGCGGTGACGTCGAATGCTTGATTCGCATTGATGCGGTGATGGGTCTGCGCATCGATCATGACCCGACCCTCGATGTTGTACCTGCCGCATCTCCCATCCAAGGCAACGCCTTGATACTCGCAAAAGTTCTGGCCAGCCAGGGCTTCCCATTTCTTTCCACGCTCAGTCAAGGTCGAAGTCACATCGTCAGGAAAAGGGTGGTTCTCCAGAGGCATGGCGTTGAGTGCCGAGATTTCAACAGCACCAGAGAACTGCGGGATCTCTAGGGTTTCGTGGCGGGTTCCGAACTCGGTCCCGTCAAAATCGACGTATTCCACGCCCAGCTGCAATCCGGCCCGCAAACCGCAGACATAAGCGAAGCTGCAAAGCCTGTACACGCGTGGCTGGCTGAGACGGGTGGCGTAGACCAGCGTACCAGGGCGGAAGATGGTCCAGAGGTACTCGTAGCTAATCAGGCCCTGCTCAAGCAGGTTTTCGACGTTCTTGGTCGTGTCGCGGAACTGGTCGTTGATGAAGCCAACGAGCAAAGGGAGGTGCCGAGCGCCATCGGATCCGGGCTCGAGACCGTCTGCGGCGGCGGCCAGTTCCCTGCGGTAGTGATACAGGCTTCGCGGGGGGAAGCTTACGGTGATGTCGTTGGTGAGAAACGACTGGCCTGGGTAAGAGCCCCCAATCACGTCCTTGAGTATGGACTTGAGGGCAGGGGAGTTGACCTGAAGGGACGTCCGAATGACGTGGAGGTTGCTGCTGTCGTACTCACGGGTGATCTGATACGGTCAGCTTCGAATAAGCCAAGTGATGGAAAGAAACCTTACACAGAGGGCGTACTTTTCGTACCAGCTCGTTTTCTCCTCTGGAACATCGTCGTCTTCTTTGGGTTCGGCAATGTATCCACGGCCTTTCTTCGTCCAACGCTTTTCGAGATGCTTGAGTTCGGGCTGCATCGGGGCTTTTTCGATCTCTTCACGACGCTTCTTGTCTTCCTCGGTGAGACTCCCGACAATCTCCTTCTGATCCTCCTCGTCAAGAGGCTCATCGGAGTCGCGGGAGTGGTGAGTGCTTTTGCGGGCTGTTTGTTTAGTGCGGGCCATGGTGAGACTTGGGGGGATGAGGAATGGGTAAATCTTTTTCTCTTGATGTGATGCCAAGTGCAGAATGAGATAGCACTTCCGGCGGTGTTGGTGGTCTTTTTATAAACAAAATGAACATCTTCAAACAGATCGACTGAAGGTTGGCTGTGATGCTTTGGCACGTCCGAGACAATGCAACAATACCTACCTAGGCAGCTACACCCCGCTCGAACAAGGAAAAGAGTCATCGGTGCCCGGAACGGTATCAGGCAGAACGACTCCAGATTTTGTATGACTCCAAATGACATAGAAAGGCAGCCGTGTCACCCCAATGAATGCGCCACAGAGGATGGACCGAGGACTGCTGCCTTGTGTCGCCTTAGATCCAACGGGCCGCGCGCCGCCTCCGGGGTCCGTCCCGGGCCTGGAACGCCAGCTGCAGGATTTCGTCTTGCGCAACGAGGCATCTCTCGTCATGACGCTTTGGAGTTTAGGCAGCGTTGGCGTTGCCAGCGGATCTGCAATGGTTTGCTTGACATTCCCCTGTGCTGGAAGAAAGAGCCGGATGCCTCTTGACCAATATCGCAACAACTTGGGATCATTCGCAAGCATTGGAGTACAACTTCACTCGTGCCCAAGAGACTCAACAATCACCTCGCCGAGATTCGTGCGGCTACCTCATGTGCCACTTCTCTTGACAGCGTCATTGCGAGGTCAAAGTCCCCTCACTACCTGTCTTGGGAGGTGGGGAGGCCTGCCGTAGTCTCTAGCCACGATTTTACGCCACACACGTCGAGGCAGAACTGTGGCACAGCTGATATTGGATCACCAACTTCAACATCCACACTCGACGCGCCCAGAAAATAATTCGAAGCATCGAAACGAGAAAGGGGCATCCAGACGAAGAAGCGCTTATGCATCTCACTTTATGTACAGCCTTGCTAGCCAGCGCACCGTCATGCGGGCGTTGGGCTTCAGCATTTCCATCCCCCCCAAAAACACACAGAGTGGCATGTGCGAAACTGGTGTATCAATCGCCAATGTTCTATCCCCAACTCCGTTATTATTTCATGCCATACCCGTATACACAGCAAAAGGGCCCATCTCAGCGACGCGCACGCTCTACCGCAGCGGCACTCGACTTGCTGGCCTTCTCGGCACCGTTGGTCATGGCCAGTCCGACCGGAGTCATGGTGCCGCTGGGCGCCGGCGTGTTGCTCCTCGTAGGAGGTGCCGAGCGGTTGTGCTGCATGTGAGCGCGGACCAAATGTCCGGCAGCCAGTGCACTACACAGCGACAGCTCGCCCGCAAGTACGGCAGCACCAATGATGCGGGCGAGGCGACGCGAGTTCTCGCCAGGACTCGTGGGATGGGGACCACGGATTCCAAGCATATCCAACATGGCGCTCTGGGGCTCGAGGATGGTGCCGCCACCAAGGGTGCCGACCTCGAGAGAGGGCATGGAGACGGAAATTTGCAGAGAGCCACGGAGGCTACAGACGGTCAGTTCGAGTACTCGAAATCGCGTAAAAGGGACAAACTCACTTCTTCATGACGGTGATGCAGTTGGCACTCTCCACGACCTGAGCGGGATCTTGACCGGTGGCGAGGAAAACAGCGGCGACAATGTTGGCAGCATGGGCGTTGAATCCACCGACCGAGCCGGCCATAGCGGAGCCAATCAGGTTCTTGTTAATGTTGAGCTCGACCAGCGTATCGACGTCACTCTTGAGAACGCTCTTGACAACGTCAGCGGGAATGATGGCTTCAGCAACGACGCTCTTTCCGCGTCCGTCGATCCAGTTGATGGCGGCGGCCTTCTTGTCCGTGCAGTAGTTTCCAGAGACCGAGACGATGTTCATGTCCTCGAAACCCTCGGAAGCCATGACAGAGAGGGCGTGCTCAACACCCTTGGAGATCATGTTCATGCCCATGGCGTCGCCAGTCGTGGTCTTGAAACGGATGTAGAGGTTGGTACCGGCGAGAGCAGTCTTCATGGACTGAAGGCGAGCAAAGTTGGAGGTGGAGTTGAAAGCCTTCTTCATGATGTTTTGGCCGACGTCCGAGTCCAGCCACAGCTTGGCAGCACCAGCGCGCTCGAGAGTCTCGAAGCCAACACAGGGACCACGGGTCATGCCGTCGGCGGTGAGAACAGTGACGGCACCACCGCCCGAGTTGATGGCCTTGCAGCCACGGCTAGTACTGGCGACGAGCACACCCTCGGTGGTGGCCATGGGAATGAAGTAGCTCTGGCCGTCGATGACAAGCGGACCAGCAACGCCGACGGGCAGAGGCATGTAACCGATGACGTTCTCGCAGCAAGCGCCGAAGACGCGCTCCCAGTTGTAGTGGTGGTAAGGCAGCTTGGATCGCTCGAGGCTGCCCGTGAGGTCCGACGTGGCGTTGGTGCGGGAGATGATGCTGCGGCGAATTTTGACGGCGCGGGTGTGGTCCTTGAGCGCGCGCTCGAGCGAGTACCCGGGAATCTTGCCACGAAGGGACATACCAACAACTTCGTTATCAGTCATCTCGTGGACGCGCTTCTCGGCAATCATCTTTTCAAGCTGAGCAATGGTGCGCTTTTCGGCGGGCTCAGTGGGGTTAGCTTTGGTCATAGCGAGCGACTCAGACTCGTCGTCGGTGGATGCGGGCGTAGCAGGCTTGGGCGTGGGAGGGATATACTCGCCCAAGGGCAGCGTGGCGGAGTCGGTGTCGTTGAAAGTTTCAGCGCGGGCCAGCTCCTTGCGGTCGATCTGGTGGTCGGGAACGTTGGGATCCTTGATTCCCCATCGCGCAGCGTTGAACAGGTATCCGTTGAGAGCGACACTCATGGCGAGAGCGACGACGATCCACTTGGAGAGAACGGGGTCCTCCAAGCTCTTGAGAATGCTGCCAACCATGCGGCCACCAACGCCGTAGTTCTCGAAGTGGTCGTACTCGTCTTCGGGTTGAGCACCAGACTTGCTGGAGGGCGAGGGGAGCGCATAGTGGATGGAGGGGTACTCGAGCTCATACTTGATGGGGGTGAGGATGGTGACCACGGTCGGGCGCTCGCCTCCCTTGGCCGACTCCAGAATAGCGTCTAGACCGTTGGACGCGACCTTGAAGGGGTCAACGGGAGGAGCCGTCACGACGGCGCTGAGACCGCCGGTCCAGGAAGACAGACTGGGGAGAGAACTCGAGTTGCGGAAGGGAATGGTGCAAATGTTGATGGCGTTGATCAGAACGAAACCAGTGACCATGAGGACCTTGAACTTGGGCACGTTGCTGCTCTTCATCTGCTTGCCGAACAAAGAAGTCTCTTTGGGGGCCTTGCCGTTGAACCCGGCCCAATCGTTGCTCTTGGCCACGGTCTCGGCCACGCGGTGGCTGACACCATCGTCCTCAAGCGCGCGGCGCATCTGGACGTGGCGCTTGATGCGGTTGATCTCCAGCTTGATGCTCAAAATGGCAGTGTAGAAGGAGAAGAGTAGGATGCAGTCGAAAAAGAGAATCCAGGCGGCGAGGAAGCAAAACTGCTGGAGGCCACCCTGGACGCCAGAGGCAGCACCGAGAACAAGAATGCCGATCTCAATGGCATAGTCCTTGACAATGTCATAACCCTTCTCCTTGATGGCAGCCTGCACGGCGTACTGGATAACGTTGGGAGACGAAATTTCGGCCTTGGCCGAGTTCTTGCCGTCCTTGTTCTTGTCCTGAGGCTTGCGGTGCTCAATGGCGTGAGAAAGCACAGCGCGCGTGAGGACGATGTTCTTCTCGAAGCCGATGGTTACCACCAAGAAAGGCAGACCCTCGGACAGTAAGACCATGGTTATGGGAACACCAAGCTTGGTCGTGACGAGCAGACCAAAAAGGAAGGCGAAGACCGAGGAGAAGAGGACATTGGTGAAGAGCCAGAAGTTGGAGCCCATGCGGCGCATAGAGAGAAACAGCGAGACAAATGTCAGGTGCATGGAGAGATATCCAAGGACCATGATGAAGATGTCGAGGGCCTCTGCGTTCTTCAACAAGTCAATGAACTCGGTCCAGCCGTTGCGTATCCACTGAACAAGGCTGTTGCGAGTGTGAACCTTGGCTGCCTTCATAATCCACATCTTCTTCTCCTTGCCGTGCGTCGTCTCCTGGGCCTCCTCGGCAGAGGCATCAGGGATCTCCTGTGCAACAGACAGAAACTCGGAAGCCTGAGAATACAACACGGAAAAAGCAAGCGCGCTGTCCTGGGAGTAGCTCGTCAGAGAGTTGGAAGTCGATGGGAGCGAGGTAATGGAAAGGTTCTTCGGAATCGGGACGGCGTGAGTGCGCGGCGCGGTGTTTGCGGACTCGGGAGATTGGGACTCGGGGAAGACGAGGGTAAGGAGAGCCAGGTGATCGATGTCACCGGCGACGGCGGCCTCGGGTTCGACGTTTTGCCATTTCCAGGCAGTCTCTGGGCCAGCCTGCAGACGACGGCTACCCTCTGTCAGGGAGGACCAGTCGGCGGTGCGAACGCTGATTGTAGCATCGAACAAACTCTCCTGCAAGAGACCCACGTAGGAGGTGCTCGCCAGCACGGCAACGATGACGACGGTGTGAATGGGATGCGAACAGGCCACCTTGGAGAGGAACTTGAGAGCGGGCGTGATCTTCTTGTTGAGCCAGGACGGAGCCGCGGCTTGGGAAGCAGGCTGCTCGCCCCGGAAGCGGTGGGGGAGAAGTGTTGAGGATATCATGGCGAACGAAGCGGTGAGTGCAGATCGTCTAAGAGGAAGGCATCGGGGGTTCTAACGGCCGATAACAAGAAACGAGGGTGCGGTCTAAAGCAACTGGTTAGCGATTGATGCCAATCAAGGTGTCATGATCTACGGCGTTGCTGGCAGAACTGCGGACGAAATTGCGGGAGGGGAGAGTTTGGCTGGTCCGAAGGCGGCGGGCTGGAATGGAACGAGAATTGATTTCGAGCATCGCGTAGAAATGTTTGTGCGGGATGCGCAGCGCAAAGTAACGCAACGTCGTGCAGCGACATGCAGCAGAAGTACAGAGTACCGTAGCTGCAGCTGCAATCCCGAAGATAATTGGAGGAGCGCGTACGACTCTAGTGTAAGCAAGGAACAACGTACCGGATTGAAGCAGACGCCGTTGACGTCTTCCGTATTCACTCGCGCAACAAGAGCCTCAAGAGATTGCTGGATCACACAAGGGGGGTTGGTGTTGAGCTTGGCCGTGGTCGATTCGGATCGGGTCGAAGAGGGAATAGTCTGAGGAGGGGGGATAGAAAAATTGAAATAGTCGAGCCTGGGTGAGGTCGGAGATCGAGGACGGTCGGTGGTTTAGTAGCGGAGGGCCGACGTCGCAAGGAGGAGCTGTTGAAGTGCTCGCTCGATTGGAGATGGTGTGGATTAAGGCGCTGCGCGGTCCAGTCCTAGTTGAAGAGGAGACTCGGAGACAGAGATGACAGGAACGAAGCAAGAAGGCCCTCGCGATGCAACGGCAGCCAGGTACCCTTTTCTAAGATGGAGCCCAGGCTGGGTCGGGAAGGGTGGAATGGCAGTGGTGGTGGGAGCGCAGTCGTCAAGGGGGTCCCTCAGAAGGGGAAGGGGGGTCAAGACCGACCCAATGCCAAAAAGTGTGCAGGTTGAACGTCGAGCCTTGTTATGCGTGGCGGAAATCCAGACAAACCAAGACCTGAAGCTAATGGTGATACCAATGATTGTCAGTATTTCTGTTGAGGGTTATGAGAAACACAGGACCAACTCTGTTCTTCCTGGAGGATGGACGAGAGGGAAGAGTAAGTTAAAAGCTACCAGGACTAGTGCTTGACAATCGAGGCTCGAGATGCGGCTTGCGTAGGCGGACACAGCGTAGGACTGAGATCCAAGAGGCTTAGACGAGACACCAGAGCAAAGCTGGGCCAGGCACACACGAGTGAAAATGTGGATGTCGAAGGTCGACGGAGACCAGGTATCGAGACGAACAATACCTGTCGATCAGTGGGAAACCCGAGGAAACACAAGTACCGCACCAAAGAGACTTCCGTACACAACGTTGACGCTGTACAAATACAGGTCCACACGGGATGAAATTGAGTAATGCTAACCCCAGTCCCAGCAAGCTGGGTTAGGAGGTCGACGATGATGAGGACAGAGAATTAGGGAAAAAAAAACAACACGCATGGATCCTTGACGTGGGATTGGCCATGATTGGCAAATTCACCGACAATGGACCGTTCTGCAAGTACCCCGGTACCTGACGGAAGCTTGCCCAATACGGCTAGAGGCGCTGTTTGCCGACTTTTCCCGCAAAAACACTGAGTGAGGGGCCAATCCATACAGGGCTTTCTCCGCTTGATGATCATGATTGACTAATTTACACAGCCGGCGCGACTTGAATGACCTGACTGGACTCGGCTTGGCACTGACAGTTCGCGCTACGGGATGCCTCAATTCCAAGATTTCGTGCGACTGACATTATCCGTGAGTATCCCACAGTCGTGTTCGCAGGCTACACATGGCCGGGCACCAAATGTCAGTGCTAGCCTGGGCAGACGTTGGGCCACAGCAGCTCTGTCAAAGCATTGCTCGCGCTAAGAGGAAAGGCCAGGCGAACGCCAGCGACACTAGTTAGGACGACCAGTCTGTGGCCTCCAAAGCCTAAAAGTTCAGGGCCAAATCCCGTCAACCCAGATAGATATCTACATGTCTAGTCATCTGCAGTGCTGCAGCGTGGCGGTGGACGTGTCACAGGATCTCAAGCACCGCCGTGCATCTGCCTTTGTTGGTGTACTGATTGCTTCTGCAACTGCAGCGCCGCACAGATTGCGCGTCCAATCTCCTTCACTGGACATGTCTCCTGCGTGATTGTAGAGTTATGGCCGACGCCAGATGGATAGACAGGCCGAGATGGTCAGATTAGCATTATATACTTTAGCAGAGAGGGTGTAGTGGGAATTGCTCGACTGGATGGGCTGTTTTTGATGGTGTTTGTCGCGCTGTGGTAATTAGGTAGTAGGCACTAAGTAACAAGTTACACCTGCCTACCTTGCCGACCAAGGTAGGTGCCCGCTGGAAAGCAACTGTCTATCTTAGGTATCTGTAGCACAGGCCTCTAGGTAGGTTACCTTAGTGTAAGGTAACGGTAAGGTGTTCGTTCACCTTCAGAAACCTGGGTATCCAAGGCAGATAAATGCCTTATCACTGAACCTCCCAAACGACGCTCAAACTACCAAGACCAGCAGACAAGAGAACAGCAGAACACCGCCGGCGCCGCGTCATGGTACGCGGATACAAACACAGACACGGGACCTGCTGCGACAGCTAGCTGTGGCCCTGCAGTTGATGTCGTCTTTTGCGATGCCCCTGGCGGGAGTCATGGCACCGACGAAGGGAAAACCGCGTGCTTACGATACGTTACTGCTACATATTGGGCTTCGAGAAGGGCTTCGAGAAGGGCTCGTAGGGATGTGTAGGCGTGTGAGATAAGTACCTCAGGTAGGTATTACATCCATCCTACTCCCGTCGTGGACATTGTCGCTCCTTCTCTCCGCGCCTTCCTCTTGCGTCAGGGTGACATTGACGTGATGGGAGGTTCCCTTCTAGAATTGCAGTGGAGTCTCCTCCCTACATACTTGCTCCAGCGTCTGCGCTGCCTTCTAATTACTCCTGCTCCGAAGATCACCTTACTCGGATAGGCAGTGTTCCTACGCACCTGCATCTTTCATGTTATAACACGCCTTGTCATCCTCCCATTTTGCCTCCCCAGATATGTGCCGTTTAAGCGAACCATCATCGCAGACCGCAATGAACCACGTACCTCATACGGATTTCGGCAGCGGAATGGAAATCTCCTTTCGCACATCATTACTTCCATGCCAGGTTGGAAACCTGATCTGACGTCTTTCTCTTTTGTTCCTTGGCCAGTCTGCTGCTCTTTCACTTCCGCTCCTTTCCGACTTCATACAAGGCGTCCAGCCGTCAGGCCATACTTGACAATCCGTTAGCCAGGCGGCGAAGAGGCCGAATGAGCCTCTGCAATCAAGTATCAACTTGACCCATCACCAGCTCTGCAGCCAGCCCCTGACTGCTCGTGGCCCAGTAGGTACATACTACGGTACTGCGTATGGAGGAGCACCTGGTCTGGTCCCCCGTCTTCTTCTTCCGCCAGCATTGGCCAGCCGAAGGCCGCTTGGCACCTTGTCACAAACCAACGCAACGTCGCGGGGCCACGGAGCCTTCGCGACGCGCTGCCACCCAAGCGCTGCTTACCACGTTTGCGCCGCAGTATCCATTCGTACGCAGTACAGATACTGTTGGTTTATCCGGAGGGTAACGCACGCCGTACGTGATCTCGTCGTACGGGTGCAAAAGGGTCTGGTATTCGTTGTTGTTATTGTTACGTTACGTGCCTACGCGTNAAAAGGTCTAGTATTCGTTGTTGTTATTGTTACGTTACGTGCCTACGCGTAGGCACGTAAGGCTCTAGATCTACGGTATAGCATTACTGCCACGGCACTTAGCTACGGCTGGCGACAGGTATCGCCAGGGGGGATGAGGGCATACGGCCACGTATGCCCTACACCTATGGGGCGTATAGACACGTATGCCGAATACATACAGAGGCGTACACACCTCAGGCGTTAACACATACCTTGCAGCATAGCATTACTAATACTAGCAACTTTTTCTTTTTGCTATATACCTCATATACTTTTATTTACATATAAAAACTAATACCAAAAACACTATAATTGTATACTAAAAACACTATTAGAAATAGTATTAATAACAAGTATAAATAATATCAAAAGTGATCCTTTTACCTTTTACCTATATGATAAACAAATAACATAGTATATAGTCTGAAAATAAGTTATTAAAAAATATATCTTCTTCTAACTAGAATAAAGCATCCGAACACGCTTAAATAGAATAGTAAATATCTTATATAAGCTATTAGAATTAAATAGTAGCTAGTAGAATCGTATAGTAGCTTTAGTACTATATATATTCTTATATACCTCCCTAGTAATAGAGCTACTAGAGATACTCTTATATTATTCAACTAATATACTAAATAAATAAAATAGGGTAAATAGTTCCTAAAATAGATCTTCTAGTACTTGAATAAAAGAAATTAATAAAATCATTATAATTTATCATATATTTAACTATCTTTATTATATATTAATAAGAGTAATTAGTTAGTTCTTTCTAAAATTACTAGTAATCTAATCTTTATATATATTATAAATAAGTTATTTATTAATTTTCAACCTATTAGATTTCTTTCTTCTCCTCTATACTAACATTTTTAATAATTACCCTCTTATTTATAAATAATATATTTCTAGTAATATAAATTCTACATATTAGCTTTAGGCGTAATAATATATATTAGTTATTATTAATATTCTAACTATAAAAAAAAACCCTTAAGTCTATTAAAAGAAATATTATTAAACCTGAGAACTAATATAATATTACTAGTAACTTTTTAAAATACTTAATATCTTCTTTTATTAATTATTTAGTACTAGTATTTACTAGCTATATCTCTAAATTAGAGTAATTTCTTCTTAACCTTAATCTAAAAAATAACTAAAAATTACTATTTAAAATTACTTTAAGTATTTTTCGCTTTTATTTACCTAATAAAAATAATAAGTTATAAATTTAAAATACTTTTTTATATTCTTTTTAGGAAATCTATTTTATTTAGTAGTTCTTAAGTAATTTCCTCTTATTTAAGAAATTCGATTTCTACTTTTTCCTTTATTCTTCTTTCTCTATTAATATACTTATTATACTTAGTAATTTTATCTAAGAATATTCTATTTTAAAGATCTAAACCTAGCTTAATTTTATTAAAGAAATCTACCTTATTAGTAGTTTAAGTTTTCTAGATTAGTATAAAAGTAAATTACTTTACTTAAAATTATTTATTTATCTATATTTTAAAGAATTTCCTAATTTACTAGAATATCTATTACTATCCCCTAAACTCTTTAAAATACTTAAACTAAATAGTACTATAAAAAAAAAGCTATTCTAACTAAGAATCCTAATATAATTACTAAGTTAAAGTAACCTTGAGGTTATTTAAGAAAAATACCTATTCTAAAACCCCTTACTAATAATAAAGAAAATAACTTAGCTAGAAACTCCTAAGAAAAAGAGGAGATACTTGAGATTATTAATAATAATAATAAAATAGATAATAATAATAAAGATATTAAAGAAGTAGCTAAGCTACTTAAGAAATA
>RYZW01001752.1:0-17622 GCA_004367215.1 Colletotrichum trifolii | reverse complement strand
AAGAGGATATAGTAATATAAACTACAAACTTCTATAACTACTTTAGTATTATATATAGTATTAGGAATAACACGTTTAAGTAGTAGAGTTTTCGCTAGAAGAACCTCGGCCGTAGTGCTATCTCTATTAAGTTTTACCTTACTTAAACTACTCGAAATAGAGCTTCGCGTAATATACTTAGTTATGTTTAGTTATATACAATATATACTAGATTTTACCCCCTAATTAAATATAATAATTAAGAGTCTTAGAATACTAAAGAGCTACTAGGCTAAAAAGTATATATAACCTAAATCTATATATCTTAAATATTAAGATATTTACTAATAATACCCCTTTTTTAGTTCTTAAAAAAACTAATTAGTAATTTACTTAGTATAATACCTTTTAGGTAAGAACTAAAGTTTATAATCTATAGGAGTACTTTAACTTTAAAATAACAACTTATTAAAACCTCTATTTTAAACTTCCTCAAAAGTTATTCTTAAGTAATTTTCTAAAAACTAAGTAGTATTAATAAGCTTATAAGACGCCTAAATTAGTTATTCTCAAGTTTCTTACTCCTAAAAAGATTAACTATAAAGAAAATTAATAATTCCTAGTTAATATTACTAAAAAGGTTTAAGTAAAAGATATTATAGACTTTATAGAGAAAGACTTAAAAGCCTATATAGCTTTCTATAATCTCTATACCTTAAAAGCTTAAGATTACTAATATAAATATTTAAATTAAACCTATTTAATAAATTAGATATTTAGGTATACGAGTAAAGTATTATACTATTAGTACTATTATATAGAAGANTATTATACTATTAGTACTATTATATAGAAGAAAATATAGTAGTATAAGTTATAAACCTCTATAACTACTTTAGTATTATAGATAATCTATATTTCTAAAATACTACTATAGTATATTATAAGATATTCTAGTCCCTAAGACTTAAGTATTTTACTTTAAAAGTAATAACTAAAATATAGTTTTAGAAGTAGTAAAATACTATATATAAAACTTAAATAGTTAATTATACTTTATCTATTACTAGAATACTATAAGTTTATAATTTTATAATTTCACTAACTTATTTATTTATTAAAACTTATATTGAAAGCTATATATTAATAACCTATAATTATTTCAACTTAATACTTCTAAATAAAGTTATCTTAGCTATTATAGAAACTATTGAATATTTCTTTAAGGCTTTCTAGTATAGTAAAGTAAACTATAGTACTTTTAATATTTTAATAGAAACCCCTATACCTATTTTAAATACTTAAAATAATAAGAGATATTTCTAGGGTTCTGATAAGTTTCTATACTTTCTAAAGTATAATTTAAGCTATTCTTTAGTCTATTACTATTATATATATTCTTAGTTAGCTTATAAAAGCTAAGTACTAAATATTTTAACTAAAAAGAAGATTAAGTAGTTATTAGTTTTAGATTTAGATTTTTTAAAAAGAGTTTAGAGTTTTAGATAATAGTAACTATATAGCTAGCTTTCTAGCTAAATTAGTTATAATATAGTATAGTAAATATACTATAAAGAAAAGCTTTGATAATACTTTTTCTAAGATTCTTTTATTTTTAATTGAAATATTTTAGTCTATATCTTCCGAGATATAAAACACTTTATAACTTTTCGAGGAACTTTTACGGGAAAATATATTCAGTATAGTATAAAACTTGTACTAATTGAGGGCTATAGAGATACTAAGATCTTTTTTTTTAGATTATAGAAAATAAAGAAGTTAAGCTATATTTCTATAATATTACTTTCTATATTATTCTAGTAATAAATCTTATCTCTTTTTAGTAATTATAAAAATAAGGCTACTAGTAGGATACTAGGCTAAACTATTTATTTTAACTATAGAGGAATAATTACTCTGAGATTATAGTAGTTAATATTTAANTAATTACTCGGAGACTATAATAGTTAATATTTAATATAACTAGTAAATCTTTAAATATTATATACTTTATAAAAGATTAACTATTTTGGCTATATAAGTAATATAGTATAAGTTTTCTCCTAGATATTACTAGTACTAGTATTATACTATAGATACTATTAAAAAAACCCTAGAAGATAATAAGTAGTTCTAGTATCAGTATTTAAAATATCCTAGTAAAAGTTTCTAAACTACTTTATCTCTACTATATAAAATATTTGTATTACTAATAGCTATTTAAAGTATAATAAATACTAGTCTATTTACGAAATATATAAAATATATAGTATTAGTAAAGCTAAATAAAGGATTTACTATATAGAATATAAGAGTATTTTACATATTACCCCTGGGGAGTATATTACTTTCAACTTTTACCCTTATTACTAGGGTTATAATAGCTATACCTCTACTTTAATATTTATAAACTAAACTATTAATTATTTTTAGGATTTCTATCTCGTTAACTATATTAGAGCTATAATTACAGGAGTATTTAAGAGTTTTATAGTACTCCTTAAATACTAGTATAATGTTAATATTAAGGTTTTCGAATATAATAATAAAATCTTTAAGTATAAGAAGTTAAAGTTAAACTTTACTTCTAAAAGTATACGTTTTAAGCTATCTACTCTATATACTTAGAATTAAAATAAGGATACTAAATATATTAGAGCTATTATTAAGACTTATATAAAAACTATAGAATATAATAGTAAACTACTTTATAATCTCTAGCTTAAAACCTTATAGGTTATAGTGTTTCTTTACAACTAAATACTAATATACTTTTTAGGCTAGTAAATACTATACTAGAAGCTTTATAAAACTACTTAAAAAGATAATATTACAAAGCTAGACTTAGTTTATATCTATATTTATAATTATAAATATTTTATTTTAACTATAGATATAAAGTTAAAATATAACTAGCTAGTATACCTCGAGGGGTATATTTCTATTAGCCTTTTAGTTAACTATACTTTAACTATTTAGTATTAAATATAGAACCTACTCTAAAACGAGGTTATTATAACCTATAATATCTCTTTTAATAAAATACTTTTCTTTAATAGAAATTTAGCTTTTCTAAGAGATAATTTTAGATAGTTTAATTCTAATAAAGTTACTTATTAGTTATAAGAGTAAATAACTATAGTAAAACTACTTAAAATTAGCTTAGTTATTTATTTAAGTTTAAGTAAAAGAGTTTAATAAAGTAATTAATATAATAGGAAATAACTATAGTAATTTAAGGTTTTATATCTATATAGTAGCTACTCCTTAGCCTTATAAAGTATTTAAAACTACGAAATTCGTATTAACAACCTTTCCAGAATTACCTACTATATTTCTCTATAATTTTATTTATATAAATGAAACTATAAGGAGGCGAGGAGTTTAGGTATTACTAGGGAAAGTTAAATATAAAAGATAGATAAAATACTATATTATAATAAAGAAGTCTTTATTTAAAGCTACTTTTAGCTAGTATTTTTTTAGTTATTTCAAGATATTCTAAGATACTTTTATTTATAACTATAGAAGTATATAAATAGTTAACTAAAAGGGGTCCTAGAAGTTTAACTCTTTTAAAGATTCTAAGATATAGATATTAGGACTTTTAATAATAAACTTTAACTATAAGGCGAATTAGATATTAGAAAATATTTAAAATATAGGAGAATAGAAGTTTTTATTCTAGGAGTTTTATAGTAGAAGCTATTACTATTACTTATATCCTACTTAGTAATACTTTGTTGGTTTATCTGGAGGGTAACGTACGCTGTACGTGATCTCGTCATATAGGTACAAAAGGGTCTAGTATTTATTATTGTTATTATTATGTTATATGCTTACGCGTAGGTATATAAGGCTCTAGATCTATAGTATACTATAGTACGAGGCTATAGCTAGTAATAGGTATTATTAGGGGGGATAAGGGTATATAGCTATATATACCTTACGCCTATAGGGTATATAGATACGTATACTATATATATATATAGAGGTATATACGCCTTAGGCGTTAACGTATACCTTATAGTATAGTATTACTAATACTAGTAACCTTTTCTTTTTACTATACGCTTTATATACCTCTATTTATATATAAAAGCTAGTACTAAAAACGCTATAATCGCGTGCTAAAAATACTATTTAAATAGTATTAATAATAAGTATAAAATAGTATTAAAAGTAATCCTTTTACTTCTTACCTAATAATATCCAAATACCTATATTATCTATTCTACTTAAGTTACTTATCTTTCTATTTAAATAGTTATATAGTTTGAATTGATAAATCTCTTAAAGGTATAATTTAGTGTATTTTTCGTGAAAGTATTAGTAATATTATTGTCTCTATTGATCTACTGTATTTCGTAGAGCTTTTATCGCTTATATAATTATCTTAATACTATAATATTAATTATTAAATACTTCTCTCTAGTAATACTAAGCTTTATAAAGTATTTATAGAGTAAGTATAAGTTAGTATAGATAATTATTAGAATATAAGGGAGGTTTTAGTATTTGAGGATTTTCTTAAGTATTATAATAATAATATATATAAAGTCTATANATATATAAAGTTTATACTAGTTATTATAGTATAAATCTCTAAAATAAGTATATTCCTAGTAATTCTTTTATTTTTAGTAGAGGAATAGTATATAAGGTTACTATAGAAGTTAAACTAGTTATTACTAGTTACTATTTCTTAGCTTAGGATTATTATGAATCCTAGTTAAAATAAGAAGTTAGTATTATTAGTAAAAGAACTATTAACGAAAGTATAGAAATATACTTTTGAGAAATTAAGTAGTATAAAGTTAAGGTTATAGTTAAAGTACTTAATTTGTTACTTAAAGTATTTATTTAGAGTAGTAATATTATTAGCTAAGGGTTGTTATTTTTGTGTAGTATATGAGAGGTTAAATAATATTTTAAGTTAGTATATTGAGGTAAGGTATATTCTTTATATATATTATTCGATATATATTTCCTTAAGTATTTTAGGTATAGTATAGGTATTAATAAGTACTAGTTTTTGTTTTTAGTATTTTTAGTATAGGCGGAGGGTATTACTATTGAGGCTTAAAATACTTCTGTTAAATATTAGAGGGGTAGTTATTATAAGGGTTATCTTTAGCTTTACTTTAAATAAAGCTTTTTAGAGCTCTTTATCCTTATAGTATAAGAAAGTAGTATCAGAGATATTAAGGGTATTATTAGTTTATATACTTATAAAACTAAAATTATTATTAGTATAATATAAGATAAAGAGATATAAGTTATATATAAATATTTCTATTTATAACTATTCCTTATAATACTTAGAGTAAGTTGCTTATTAGTAAGTACTAGTTTTAGTAAAGCTATATAATAGCTAAAATATATAACTTTAAATAGTTTAAAGACTCTTAATACAACTATAATAGATTAATATAATCCTACTTAATATAATAGTGTAACATCTAGCTAGTTTTTATTATTCTATGATAAGAGTAATAAGTTCGAATCCTGTAGCGGGTAAGCGTAACTAGTAGTTATATATTTTCCGATTATATAAACTATATAGTAGTTACTAAAAACACTAGTTAGTAACTAGTATTATTAATAGCTAGTATTTATAACTAGTAATAAGTATTACTAACTAGCTAGTATCTAGTATTATGTAATTATAAATTTAGATTAAGTAACTATAATAGATATAGGCTTATACTGTCCCTTTATAAAAGAGTGTCTATATTTATTAGCTATCGTATGAATTAACTATATATTACTACTTAAACTTCCTTCTGCTTAAATAGTTCTTTAACCCTAGTATGATCTATAAAGTATATAAGGTAAAAGCTAAGGTAAAAGCTAAGGTAAAAGCTAGCTACTAAGTGTAGCTTCTTTTAGAGAATTCATGAGAAATATGTAATTTTAAATAGATGAAAGATCTTTGATATAACTACTATAGATTAACATAACTTTAACAATTATATCGTTAGTTACCCCTTAGTAACTATTTTTTTTCTTACTAGCTATTTATACTTCTTTTAATAACTTAGTTAATAAACATAACACCTGCAGCTTTCTACTATACTAGGGATTTCTTAACTACTATGTTTAAATAAAGAAGAATCTAGATAAAACAAAACTGGACTTATTATAAGAACTACTTTAAAATGAAATGAAGAACTGCCTTTTGGAATCTAGTACTAAACTTAGAACCTAATAGATAGAACTGAAGTCTAAACTAGTTTATTCATAACTAAAATACGTATCCTGTTTATTAAAAAACCCAGAGAAAAATAATAGTTCTCTATGAGCTATTATACCCTTAATATTATAAATATCTATGATTATTGCCACCTGCTATTCATCAAAGAAATACTATATTTATAATTAAAAAGAAATAACTTATAAACGTTAATAATTATATAGATTTCTATACAATCTACATTATAGAGAAAGATAAATATAAACCCACTTTCAAGATATATTGTAGTTTATTGATATAATTCATTATCTCTTTTAAACTACTAAACACACCTATAATATTCTTATACCATATTAATAATGTATTTTAGAATATCATTGATACTGTTATTATGATTTATTTAGAAACTATTTCTATCTATAATTAGAAATCTATAAACAACTATAGAACTAAAGTCAAACACGTTTTTAAATACCTATGAAAAGCTAACTTATATTTCAACCTAGAGGAATACAGATTCGCTATAAAGCAAATTAAATATCTAGAACTTAGTATTAAAATAGAAAGAAATGTTTAGTATAAGCCTAAGAAAATGAAAGGAATTAAGAACAAGAAATCCTTAAAAATACCTTTAATATCTAACGTTTCTTTAACTTCATAAATTTCTATTATAACCTAATTGACTATTTCTCTAGCTTAATAAGCTTCCTCTTATAATTAATATAGAAAGGAATACCGTTTTATTAAAATACTATATATCTGGAAATATTTGAAATACTTGATATTATATTTATATTAGAACTAATTATAATTTAATAGGATTTAGAATAATATATAATAGTAAACACAAATTACTTTAAAATAGTATTGAATAGTTATCTTTAATGAAAGGATAAAAATAGTATATTTAAACTATTTAATTCTCATATAAGTAGACTAATTCTAGCTGAATAGAATTATATTACTTATAATGAAACGCTACTAGTGGTTATATTATTTCTAAACATATAGTTAAAATAATAATATATAATAAAGCTATTTACTATTCTTTCTAATTGTTAAACTTTAGAATATTTTATAAACTCTGAATCTATTTTACAATACTAAACCAAATACGTAGGAACCCTATTAGAACTTAAGTACACTTTAACATAGTATTTAAATTCCTTTACAAAACATCCTAATACTTTCTTTTAATAAACCTAAAATAATATTATAAGCCTAAAACCCCTAAAATGACTCTTCTAATGTCTTTAAGTTAGCTTTAAAAATAGAAATAAGCCTTGTCTACTATTTCAAATTCATAATTTATGAATACAAGTAAATATAGAGAGAATTATATAATTAAATAATACTTACTACTATACTGCTAGTAAATTACTAGATCAATATACTATATTCTAAAGTATTTTATTGCTAGTATTATAAGATTTAAGAACTACAGTAATATTAATATATACAATTTATTCGGAAACTATTTTTTTAAAATAGTAAAGATATTCCTACTAGAGGCTTTAGTATAAATTTAAATAACTACGCATAAAAAAAGAAGAAATAGTATTCTACCATATTAAGACTAAACCTAGATCCCTAAGTATAAGCTATTAATAATTATATTTTTCTTAATAATCTATAATTCCCGAACTCTAAATTATTCTAGTCTTAACTTAATATTCATCCTATTCTTATAAGACTAGTAATAGGATAGTATATTGAAGAATATTAAATGTTGTATTTAAGTATGTAATATTTACTAGTATTTATATAATAATATAATTTTTAAATTTTATTATAATTCTTATTAATTTACAATAAGTTTTTATGAGAATAGCTTTAGTATTAAGGCTGCCGTGCGACTCTACTAGCTTATATAAAGCCTAACTATCCTACTTATATATATTCTAGCGTTGTATTCTAGTTTAAATAAGATATACTTTTTAATAGCTTATTTTCAGATTATATACTATACTATCTATTCATTATAGTTATAAGCTTAGTAATATTCAATGATCTCTAAACTACTTATAATTAATATAAATATAAAAGAAATCTTTTTAATTTATCTTATTAATCTTTATTAAACTATTTTAAATTAGTATACTCGACTACTAGTATTTTTAATATAATAGTAAAGTTATCTAATAGCTCTAATGTTTATTTTTAATGTATTATATTGTAGGTTTATATAATGAGCTAAGATATCTAAAACTATATTGATCTAGATATTAAACCTAATTTTAACATTTCGAAATTAGTTAGTTTATTTAACTTGAATAAATGGTTGAAATAAGAGAATAATACTTAAAAGAAAATTATAAGTACTGAATTCTATATTTTTAAAACTAAAAGGATCTTTAATTACTTTGTAATAAATCCTAAGGTTTAAATAGTTTCAAGGTTTAACTATAAAGAAATTAAGAAATATTATAATAGAATTTAGAAATAAGTTAATATTACTATGAATAATAGTTTTCTAATATTTATTCAAATAGAACTTTTAAATTTTAATAATATTTCCTTTTATGCTTTTCTGAGAGTTCTGACATATTAATATACTTAGAGTAATCTAGTTATATCATAATAAATTAGAGTTAAATATATGAGAATCCTCGAGAAAACTAATTTTAATATCTCTAGTTTAGTATAGTGTAATAAGTAGTATATTATCTATTTCTAAGTAGTTATATATTAGATCCATGAAATCTAGGGAATTCTTATATTTGAGTAGTACTTTTAAGTATTTATTTAATATATTCTATTTAGTTAAGCTATAACGTAGTATTAGAATATTATGAAGACAGAAAACCTGAACTTTAAAATTAGGAGTCTAGTTAAATATAGAGAGATTTTCTTAATTTTACTTTATACTAATAAAAGCTTAATAAAAAGCTATAGTAAAATACTATTTATACTCGTTATTTGTATAGGAAAATTAGATATTTCTTATGTTAAACTAAAGTACTTATATGATTTTATAAGTTATTTATACTTTCCTAAAGACTATAGATATATTAAATATATATTTACAAATGTATATATTAGATTCTCTAATATTTAGATAATAGTTATTACTTAAAATAGTATTTGAGATAAAATAAATAACTTAAAACCTTATACTTTATATTAGAAACTAGTTAAAAAGAGATAGTTAAACTTAAAAGAATATACTGATAAAACTGTAGAAAAACTTTTAAGTACTTCAAAAACTAAAGTAATTCTTTTAGATAGTAAATCTAGTAATAGCTACTATGTTCCTAACTTAATATGTATAATTATTAATTTTATGTTTTTTAAAAAGTCAACTATAAGTCTTTTAGGGGGTTTCTTTACTATTTAGAGACGTTTTATATTTTTGAGGAATATAGCTTTTAATAGCTATAGGGTAGTTTATATTACTAATTTAATAGACTTTCTTTAAAAAGGATTTTTCAAATTAAGTAAAAGTATAGAATTGGTTTAATATAGTTTAGCTAATTTCTTTAGAGTTAAGTAGAATAAAAATGTTATTAAGAGTATTTTCAATAGTCTAAGTAGGAATAATATACTAGATTTAATATTAGATATTATTACTTATATTAAAAACTTCTATACTGATATTACTCTAGAAACTTCATGTTTTAATAAGACCAAGCTCTAATATATAGGTTTAGATTATACTTTTAGATTAAGCTTATTTAAGTGTTTTATTCTTAGAAAATAGTTATTTAAAAGGTATAATTTCATTTTCCTTAAATATAAGCTTCTTTTTAAATTATTTTGTAGTTTATTTAAGTATTTCTAGTACTATCTTAGAATTTCTAAGTATTCTATTCTCCTAACTATATTTTAGGATAGTTCTCCTAGGACTAAAACTTAATAATACTTATATATAGTATGTTTAAGTAAAATACTTAAGATAGAACACTTTGAAGTATTTACTTTTTAATACTTAAAAAATAAAGGTTATAAGACTAAAATAACTAAACTATTTTTACTATATAATAGTTTATTCTTAATAGGTTATCTCTGAAAAAACCTTAGAATTATATTTATTTTAGTTATTATATTATATTATTTACCTGCTTGACGTAGTAGTTTAACGTCTAGCTAGTTCTTACTATTACTATAAGAGTAGTAGGTTTAGATGCTATAGCGGGTAAACGCGACTAGTAAGTATATATATACTTTCTAATTACGTAAACTATATAGTAACTACTACTAGCTATTAGCCTTTACTATTAGCTNTTTCTAATTACGTAAACTATATAGTAACTACTACTAGCTATTAGTACCTACTAATAACTATTAATATTAATAGCTAGTAACTATTAATAGTAACAGCTAGTAGTAAGTACTACTAGCTAGCTAGTATTAGTATTATATAACTATGATTATTAAAGAATAACTATAATAAATAGGCTTATACTTTCCCTATTTACTACCTATTATATTAATTAACTATGTTTACTACCTGAGGTTTTCTCTATTAAAACGGTTCCTCAGAACTAGTAGTATTTATAGGGTTTAATATACCGGGTATAGCTTCTTTTTAAAGGTCCCGAGAGGCATATGACTTTAAATAGATCAGAGACCTTCAATATAACCAAGTATTATATTATTTGAGACTTATTTAACTTTCCTAAGATATATATAGGTAACTCTTAAGTATTTACTATTAAAAAGAAATTTTTAGGCTTATTCTTTATATTCGTATTACTCGATAAAACTTATAATTTAGTCTTTGAAATATCAATAATATTCAAAGGATAAGTAAAAAGATAGAGAAGTTTTTTAATTTATAAGATTAAATGAAATATTAAAAGAGTAGTAATAGTACTTAATAGAGAAATTAAGTGTTGAAAATAAATTATAAAATAAAAGATTAATTCAAGGCTATTTATTTTTTATATTAAAAGACTAGTTAGAATAAATAACTTTATTAGAAAAGACTTAATTATCTAAAGAATAAAGATATAAGAATTATTAAAACTACTACTTAAACTACCTGCTTAATATAGTAGTTTAACGTCTAGCTAGCTCTTACTATTATAGCAAGAGTAGTAGGTTCGAATCCTATAGTAGGTAAGTGTGACTAGTAGGTATATATATACCTTCCGATTACGTAAACTATATAGTAACCGCTACTAGCTATTGGCGTTTGCTGATAGCTATTAACATTAATAGCTAGTAACTATTAATAGTAACGGCTAGTAATAGCTGTTACTAGTTAGCTAGTATCTAGTATCACGTGACTACGATTTTTAAAGAGTAACTACGATAGATAGGCCTATTATATTTTCCCTATTTATTACTTATTATATTAACTAACTATATTTATTACCTAAGGTTTCCTCTATTTAAACGGTTCTTGAGTACTAGTAGTATCTATAGGGTAAATGAGGCAAGAGCTGATAACTAGGTATAACTACTTTTAAAAGGTCCCAGAGAGGTATATGACTTTAAATAGATCAGAGACTTTTAATATAACTACTACTACTTAAACTATAAATAGAACTGATTTAGATAATAGCTATATTATATATTATATTTCTAAATATTAAAAATAACTAGAGATTACTATAGAAAATTAAAGAAACCTAGTATGGATAGTATTTTAATAAGTAGGTACTAGAGTATATTCTAAGCTTTTATTAAGATTTGTAATATTACTAGGGATAGAGCTATATTTATAGTTGTTAAATATATCTATTTAAGAAATACTATAAATAGAATATTAGAAAAAGGTTATTTAAAGTTAAATTAAGGGATATATTAGATACCTAATAGGTTATATTCTAAATACTTATAGCCTTTATAACATATAGATCTTAATATTCTAGAGAATCATTATTACTTTAAATATTAAATTTAATTTGCTTATTTTTACTCTGTACCTGGAATAGCATCTAAGCTCGTTACTCTATATATAGATTTAACTATAGATATTCCCTGATAATGGTATATATATTAATAGTAGCTTATAATTAGTTAAAATAGTAATAGAATTGCTTATTGTTATAAATAATTATATTCCTAGCTCTAATATTTAATCCAAAAGTAATAGAAGACTTTATAGTAATAATTAAAGAGGATTTTATTTATATTAAGGTTTAGTATATATAATTAAAAGTAACTATGAAAGTAATAAAGTTAGGAGCTTTTATAAACCTCTTAAAATAGAGTAAAATAGAATACTTATAAAAGCTAAGTATTCCGTAATCTATTACTTTTCTATATCTAAACTATTTTTAGTAAAGTCTAGTAGCTAGAGTAGTAGTATACTATATTTTTATTACTATACTTTTATAATAGAACTATAATTTCCTCGAAATCTATACGGTTACGTATAAAAAAAGAACTATAAGATATTTGAATTATATATAACTATGAAAGCGTAAAAGTATAAAGGTATAAGGTTATTACGGAAGGAGTTATCGGTTATTTATTATCTACGAAAAGGTTAATATAAAGTAGGTATACTAGCTACTATAACTATAAGAGGTTTAGCTCTAGATTAACTAGCAGCTAGCTATAATAGTTAATAAAAGGAATAGGAGGGCTAAACCTATATTTTAGGGGGTAATATATCTACTAATAGTGGTAGTAGAGAGCGAGCTATCAGCTCCTCCCAATATTAAATTCAATAAGATAAGACTTTATTTAAAATAAACCTTATACGAAATATTTATAAAAGAAATTATCAAATTACTAATTAACTTGATTACTAAAAAAAAGAAGATTTTATTCTTGAATTACTGAGAGATTTTAGAATAGTAAGAATACTTAATAAAGAAGTTTTTCTTTTACTAGTTATCTTATTAATATTAGAAATAGTTTGGAATATTAAACTAAGTTTAGAATTAGTTTTAAAAGTTAATAAGAAAAGTTTAGTTATAGCTAAATTAATACCTAAACTAATAAAACTAGTTTTAGTTTCTAATTGATAATAACTAGATATAATAATCCTAAGTAAAAACAAAGTTTAAGAAATATATTAATAACTAAAAGATTAGATAGTATATTTAAAATAAATTATTTAGCTAACTAAGAAAAGATACCTATTTTGACTATATATAGAAATAAGTACCTTAAAATTACTATTCAGCTGAGTCGGGGAAAGCTAAAATATAGTTCTAAATTTTAACTAACTAGGATAGGATCTTTAATTATTTAGAAACCTAGCTAACAATGTAGGAATAAGTAATAATAGTAAAATAAGCTAGAGATTACTATGAATAACTATATAATACTTTTAAAAGAATATAACAGTAGAATTTTATATTTCTTAGAATATAAATAGGATAGTATTACTAATAGTTTACGTAATCGGAAGGTATATATATACCTACTAGTCACACTTACCTACTATAGGATTCGAACCTACTACTCTTGCTATAATAGTAAGAGCTAGCTAGACGTTAAACTACTATATTAAGCAGGTAGTTTAATATTATAGTTTTAATAACGAGGAATACTATTAAAATAGTATTCCTCGTTATTAAAACTATAATATTAAATAAAACAATTTTTCTATTAAAATTCAAATATATTTAATTAACTAGTTTTACTACTAAAGACTTGGACAAATATTATTAATTTATTAGAACTACTATAAAAATTCTCTATCAAAATAACAAGAGCTAAGATTATAAACTCAAAAGAGAAAAGTACTTAGTAAAAGATAGATTACTAAAATACTAAAACTAGGCTTTTTCCTCTTGAATAAGTTTCAACTTATAAAATAGATATAAATAGGGTTTTAGAATAATATAAAATAAATATTTATATATATATATAGATATGTAATTAGTTAATCTATTATAAACTATATTTCTAATAATACTATTTACCTAAACCTTTCATGTAACTATAGTAATCGTAGTATAATTTAACTTCGAAGTTTTATAGTTTAATATTATTAGTATAAATCTAAATACTATAAAAGACCCCAATAGACTTTTGATAATATTGCAACTACTAAATAGATTCAAGGTTATAGGGTATTATATAGAACTTAAGTATATCTTTTATAGATTTCCAAATAAACTTTCTTTAGTATAAAACCTTTTATATTTCATTGAATTATTAAGTTTCTAGTTATACTTATAAAAGCTTTATCTATTTAAAAATGAAAGTTTGAATATTTATATCTGATTTTATATAGATAATATTCTTTCTCTTATATTACCAAACACCAAAAGAAAACTTTTAAGATTATTTGAAGTATTAAGTAAACTCATAAATTCAAAGAATAAAGTCTTATTAAGTATTTCCTAGGAATTCAAGTAATAAGGGATTATAAGTATTATAAGATTTACTTTATTTCTAATATATATATATATTACTAAGATTACTAAATATTACAATTCTAACTATAACCTAATTCTAATAATACTAGTTTTAAGACTATATTTTATTATAAATAGTAATTAAGTTATATTTTAGGAGATTTATATATACTAGATAAGAATAAGTTTAATTTTGTATATTTCCATTATAATATAAATAGATATATTTCTTATATATTCTCTATTTATAACATATCTTATAAATATCTCTTGAATATACTAAAATATTATAAATTATATAATCTAGTATTTGTATAAGATACAATCTCTAGTTTGATAGTTTAGAAGTTTCGGGGGTATTAATTAGATATTTGAAATATTTTTAATTACTAGAAATATCTTTTTTATTAATTATGAAAGAATTGAAAACTTAATCATGATTATATTATCTTTCTATCTAGAAAACTAATCTAATAGAAAACTACTTACTAGAATACTATTATAATATTAAGAATCGAAATAGAACTTCTAAGCTTTAGATATACCTCAAAAGAGGCTATAGTACTAAAGAGATTATTTTAAGATATTAAGCTTAACTTTAGAAATATTTAGAAACTCTAGTATAATAAATACTAAACTATTAAACTAGTAATTTTAGATAGTGAATATTTATCTATTAAATTTCAATATATAGAGATTTAATATATATAATTATATTAGGAATACTTAAAAAGTAGTTTTGAAGTCGTTTATATACTTATAGATTTTATATTAGTAGATAGACTTATAAATACCTAATTTAGGTAGAGTTTAAATAATTGAGAATATCTCTTAATCTTATAGATCTATGAATAATATTCTTAGGATTCACTATAATAATAGACAAAACCTTTTAAAATAATTAGTTATTTATATAAATAAATATATAAGTAATCTAAATACTTATTTTATTTTTCAGTGAAATGCCTTTATAGTAGTAATATAGAAAGAGACAAAATAGCGATATTCTTCAGGCTATTTATGAAAAATAAAGCTTTCTAATTAAGTTTGTATCTAATTAAAAATAGACTACTTAAATTTAGACTTCTAAGTAAATAAGTAAGAAAAAGTAATCAGTATATCAAAGTTAATTTAAAGAGATATAGAAAATTAAATATAACCCTTAGAACTAAGAATAAAATGAAAGTCTATCCCAAAGGTAGAAGAAACCTACCAAAACTAGTAGTTAAAATGTTATGTTTAAAACTATAAATTCCAGATTTTCTTATAACTAGCTAAAAGGCGAAACGTCTACTAATACGAGACCTACTTAAAATTACTAAAAACCTAGAAACAAACTTAGTACAAGATATCTAAATAAGAAGTAGTATTTAAAATATAAAATAATAAGAAATAGTATTTGAAATACTAGAGTAATAGTAAATTAAAATATTTCAATGATAGGAATTCTAGTAATATAGTAAGAAATATTTCTATTCTTAATAAAAATAACTTTAAACTCTTTCTATTACTTCAATAATAGCCTAAAATAAATAAGTTTTTTTTATCTCTAACTTTCTTATTTTTTAATCAAATAAAGTTAGATTTAAAGGAAAATTATAAGTTGAAGTTTTTACATTATTAATATCTAACATCTATAGAAATTTTGAACACTTCTCAAAAACCTTATGAATCTTATTTAAACCTGGAAAATATATAGTTTTTGAATTAGATTTATGCTAGTAATAGTATTAGAGACTAAACCCTTACTGCTAATACCAATAAAATATATTTAAAGTCCTCAAGAAAGAATAAAATTTAGATAATAGACTATATAAGGAATAGTCCAAATAAGCTATATATTACTGATAGTTCTTATCTAGAATGGTAGTTTAAATAAACTATATATTACTAATAAGTTTTATCTAGAAGAGATAAATGTTATATTCCTTAGTAATTTCGGTTTGTTTAGAAAAAGTAGACTTAGTTAAAGTATTCTTTAAGATAGTAGACTTCATACTAGACTCTATAGTTTAATATTTCGTAATTTTAAGTTAGTATTTAAAATTATTGATTTCTAAGGAAGTTTCCTATTCTTTAATTTAAGAACACGTTTTTATAGTATTAATTATAGTTTATAAGTATTTCTTAAGAGGTTTAACTAGCTTATTAATATCTTCCTCTTTATTTCTTTCTCTTCTTATAGTATTCTTAGGTTCTTTTTTATTATTAATAATACATTCAGGTTCTTATTTTGTTTTAACTTGAGGATTACTAGCTATTTTATCTTTATTATTATTAGATAGAAGTTTTGGGATAGAAACCTTTTCAAGACAACTATAAGGATATTTAAAACTAGTAATAGTAGTAAGCTTTTTTATTAAAATAGTAGCTAGGCTTTTAGTAATACTACCAAGCTTAGATATTTTGTTAAGTTTAGAGGATAGGGATAATAATAAATGTTCCTATCAATCAGGAAGTTCTATAGAATAAAATAAAAACCTAGAAGACTTTAGTTAAAATATTTAAACCTTATACTATTACCCAAAACTTAAATTAATAAAAAAATAAACCTTTTTAGTATTAGTAACCTATTTATAGATCTTAGAAAAAGAATATTCTCGAATAAACTTACTAAGAATAATAAGTATATTAATAGTAAGAAAGGATAGGGGAAAAGAATAAGTGTTATTATATTTAAAAGAAATAGAAAGAAATAGAAAATACTAAATAAACTAAGTTTCTCGAAAAGAATAAAGAAAACTTTTTCGAGTTCTAAGGTTATTGTTACTACTAAGTAAATAAAGTTGAAAGATATTTAACATAACTTTAAATACTAATTCTCTACTATTTTTCAGGTAAGGGTTAAGTAGTATATACTAAGATTTAGAGATAGAATAACTAAAAATAGGTATAAATCTTTTTAATGAATAGTATAAGTCGAGATATACTAAAGGATTAGTAGTAATTTTATAGGTATTCTCGTCGTTAATACCTTATCTTTCAACCTTAATAGAGGAATCCTTAGCTTTATTAGTATTTTTCTTAATAGACTTAAGGGGCTTATTTTATAGTTTAAATATTAGTCTTAACTAATATATTATAATGAATAAATAATATAGTATATAGTCTGAAAGTAGGTTATTGAAAGGTATATTTTCTTCTAACTAGAGTAAAACGTCCGAATACGTTTAAATAGAA
>RYZW01001751.1:1013-17633 GCA_004367215.1 Colletotrichum trifolii | reverse complement strand
AGGTATATTTTCTTCTAACTAGAGTAAAGCGTCTAAATACGCTTAAATAGAATAGTAAATATCTTATATAAGTTATTAGAGTTAAATAGTAGTTAGTGGAATTGTATAGTAGTTTTAGTACTATATATATTCTTATATACCCCCCTAGTAGTAGAACTACTAGAAATACTTTTATATTACTTAACTAATATACTAAATAAATAAAATAAAGTAAATAATTCTTAAAATAGATTTTCTAGTACTCGAATAAAAGAAATTAACAAAATTATTATAATCTGTTATATATTTAACTATCTTTATTATATATTAGTAAGAGTAATTAGTTAGTTCTTTCTCATATTACTAGTAATCTAATCTTTATNTTATATATACTATAAATAAATCAATTATTAATTTTTAACTTACTAGATTTCTTTCTTCTCTTCTATATTAATATTTTTAATAGTTATTTTCTTACTTATAAGTAATATATTTCTAGTAATATAGTATCTATATATTAGCTTAAAACATAATAATATATATTAGTTATTACTAATATTCTAACTATAAGAAAAACCTCTTAAGACTATTAAGTATAATACTATTATACCTATTCCTAAATAATATAATATTACTAGTAACTTTCTAAAATACCTAATATCTTATTCTATTAATTATCTAATATTTATATTTACTAGCTATATCTTTAATTTAGAGTAGTTACTTTTTAACTTTAACTTAAAAAGAAACTGAGATTTATAGTTCAAAATTACTTCAGGTATTCTTTTCTCTTATCTACTTAATAAAAATAATAAGTTATAAACTTAAAATACTCTTCTATATTCCTTTTAGGAAGTCTTCTTTATTTAGTAGTTCTTATCTAATTACCTCTTATTTAAGATATTTAATTATTATTTCTTTCCTTATATTTCTCTTTCTATTTAAATACTTATTCTCCTTAGTAATTTTATCTAAAGGTAGTTAATTTCTAAGATTTAAATCTAGGTTAATTCTATTAATAAATAATACCCTATTAATACTTTAAAGTTCTTAAATTAATATAAAGGTTAATTAATTTAACTAAGATTATTTATTTAGTTATATTTCGAAAACCTTCTTAATTTACCCGAATACTTATTACTAATCCCTAAATATATTAAGATACTAAAGTTAAATAGTATTACGAAGAAAAGTACTATTTTATCTAAAGATCTTATTACTAGTATTAGTTTAAAATATCCTCGTAGCTACTTAAGGAAAACTATTACTCTAAAGCTCCTTTCTAATAATAAAGGAAATAACTTAACTAGAAACCTCTAAGAAAAGTAAGAAACGCCTAAGCCTATTAGTAATAATAATAAAATAGAAAATAATAATAAAAATACTAAGGAAATAGCTAAACTACCTAAGAAATATATAAAAATAACTACTAATATAATATTTGGTTACTTTTGCTCTGTACCTGGAATGGTAGCTAAGCTCTTTACCCTATATATGGATTTAACTATAAATTTTACCCGATAGTAGCATTTATGCTAATACCGGCTCGTAACTAGTTAAAATAGTAATGAAATTACCTATTATTGTAGATAATTATACCCCTAGTTCCGATATTTAACTTTATAGTAATAGAAAACTTNGTTCTTAGAGATTTATAACTAGTATAAACTATCCCTTATATAAAATATTATTCTAGCTTTATCTTCTTACGTAGATCTTACTTTTATATTATTAGTATTAGTAAATAAAACTTAATCTCTAATTAATACTACTAATATAAGAATAAATCAAGAAATACCTATATTTTAGTTTTAAATTATACTTATAAAGTATTTAAGAGTTATTTAGAAGCTCTAAAAATCCCTAATACTAATAAAGTAAGTATTTTAATTTAGGATTTTTCATTTAAGTCTAATTATTTTTAGTTAAAGAGTAAAAAGATTAATATTATAAAGAAACTTACCTACCTCGAATTATAATTAATATAACAGAAAAACTTCAAAGTTAATTTTATTAAGAATAGGAGTAAGCTAGAATCTATTACTAGAATACCCATTACTAAATAGTCTTCTCTAGTTTAGGTATTTTAACTAGTTTAAGTTTCCTAGTTTATATTATCCCCCTAGCTAACTTAAACTCCCTAGCTTATACTACTACCCTAGCTAGCTTTAAATAGCTATATCCCTAATTTTTTAGTAATAGAGATAAGTTTCCTAGTTAGTAAACTTTTTATATTTTAGCTAGTTTATAGTATATTTAGAGCTTTTTAGCCTATTCTTAAAATAGTTAGAAATTATAGATATAGTTATATATCTAGTTTTAGATAGCTACTTTTAATTCAAACTAAAGCTCCCTCTCTCCTTATAAGATATAGTATTAATTTCTATATACTTATTACTATATCTTATTTATCTATTTAAAACTTAGAATTTAAGTTCTTAGTATTAAGCTAGATAAAAATTTATCTTAAAAGTTTTGTTCCCCCTAAATAATTAGAAGAGTTCTAATATACTCTTACTTTTTATGTTAATACTATAAAAACTTTCTATTAAAAATAAAGATTAATTTAAGTTATTTATTTATATTATTTAAATAAATAGAGAAATAATTTTAAGTAATTCCTTCTATTATTTTAGCTAGTCCTAAAAATATTATTTATAGATCTATAAAATTAAGAAATATTCTAAATTATTTAAACTTTACTTAAGTTAGATTCTTTATAAATCTATCCACTAGTACTATATATATAAATATATAGATTATTTTAAAACTACTTTTTAAGTATTCCTAATAAAACTATATCTATTAAATATCTATATATTAAAATCTAATAAATAGGTATTTACTATTTAAGATTACTAGTCTAATTATCTAGTAATTATTATAATAGATTTTCTAAATATCTCTTAAGTTAAACTTAATATCTTAAAATAGTTTTTTTAATATTATAGTTTCTTTTAAAGTATATTTTAAATTAAGAAGTTCTATTTTAGTTATTAATATAGTTATAATATTCTATTAAGTAGCTTTCTATTAGATTAATTTTCTAAATAGTGAGATANATTTACGCTCCTTATAGCTAAATTATAGCCTAGGCCCAGCCCTTCGCACTTTATAATCTATATATAAAGTATCTATAATAATTAAAAATATTCAAAGTATTTTATTAATACTTCTTAAATTTCTAAACTATAATACTAAGAATCTCATTCTATAGAAATACAAAATTATATAGTTTATAATATCTATATATATTTAAGAAAGATTTATATAGTATTTTAAAAATAGAGAATATATAAATAAAATATCTAGTAATACTATAATAGAAATATAAAGAAATAAATCGATTTATATCTAGTACTTATATATCTCTTTTAGTATAGTTTTCTTAGGATTTATTATAGAAGTTACTACAAGAAGTAGTATTATTAGAATTAGGCTATAGTCGAGATTAAAATATTTAGCGATTTTAGTAATATATATATTATGAATTAAATAAACCTTATAATACTTCCAATCCTAAGCTATTCAAACCTCTAGGAAATATTTAATAAGATTTTATTCTTTAAGTTTATAAGTATTCTTAATATTTTTAATAATTTATAAGTTTTCTTTTTAGCTAACTTATAACATATAAAAAGAACATTATTTATATAGAATAGGAGAAAAATAGTTAAATTTTTATTTTGAAATAAATAAGGTTTTTTTTAAATATAGCTCGAAGCTAAATAATTTAAAAGTAATATAAAAGGTTTTATATTAAAGAATAGGTATATCCCGAAATCTATAAAAAGTATACTTAAGTTTAGTATAATACTTTATAACTTTAAATCTATCTAGTAACTTAATAATTATTAGAAGTCTATTAAGATCTTTTATAGTATTAAGAAATACGTTAATAATATTAAATTAGTAGATTTTAAAGTTAAATTATACTATTATTACTATAATTACTTGAAATGTTTAAGTATCTAAAGTTACTATATATATAATCTATAACGGATTAACTAGTTATATATCTTTATATCTATAAATCTTTACTTTATACTATTCTAGAAAGCTATTTATATTTATCTTATAAGTAAAAATTTACTTAAAAAGAAGAGGTTAATTTCTAGTATCCTAGCAATCTATTTTTTACTAAATGCCTTTTTCGTTTAACTTTATAATTTTAGTTTTNATACCTTTTTTTTAACTTTATAATCTTAGCTTTTACTATTTTAATAAAGGATATTTATAATAGTTTTAGTAAGTTAGTGATATCTTTCTTAGTCTTTAAAAGTATTACTAGTTAATTAAAATATATTTGAATTTTAGTAGAAAAATCTTTCTTTTTTAATACTATATTTTAAATAATAAAGAAAACTATTAAGAAGTTAAAACTAGTTTTATCTAGCTTTTACTACTAATTAAATAAATAAGTATTAGTAAAACTATCCTATTTATACTTTATAAAATATAAAATATTACTATTATATTCTTTTAAGAATACTATATAATTACTAATAATAATTTCTAGTTCTAACTAATACTATTATTTATTTTTATATTATTAGCCTATTTCTCAAGTAGTTAAAAATCCTGACTTAAATAGTTAAAATCTAGAGCTATATTTTAATCTACCCTAAATTAGCTAAACTAGGGTTTCAAAGTAGTTACCTCTATTTTTAATTAAAATAAATATTCCTTCTTAACTAGTTAGATCTTTTACTTTAAATGAATTATCTAGTTCTCTGGTTATTAATATATTTCCTAAACTTTAATTTTCCCCTAAGAATATTATATCTAATTATTCTTAATTAAAAACCTAAACTAGTCTTATTAGTTTAAGTATTAGTTTAAGTATTATTAAACCTCTTTTACTAATCTTAGAAACTAATTCTAAATATAGCTTAATATTTTAGGCTATTTCTAATACTAATAGGATAGCTAATAGAAGAAAAGTCCCCTTACTAAGTATTCTTATTATTCTAAAATCTCTAAGTATTTTAAGAATAGGATTTCCCTCTTTTTTAGTAATTAACTTAACTAGTAGTTTTATAACTTCTTTCATAAATATTTCACGTAAATCTTACTTTAAATAAAATCTTATCTTATTAAATTTAATATTTTAGGTAATAATAACTTTTTGAAAAGTAAAGATCTAGATTCTATATAAGTTATAAGTATTTAGAATATAACGTATTAAGTATTTAATATATCTTCTTAGTTTAATTTCAAATAACTTTTTCAAAATACTTTATTTATAGTATTTCTTAAGTAGGTATACTTAATAACTATAAATATAAATCTATCCTTAGTAAAGTTATAAATTTTAATAAAAGCTTAAAATATATTCTAGTACCTATTAATAAAAGTATTACTTATACTAAGTTTCTTTAATTTTATATAGAGATTTCTAGTTATTTTAAATATTTAGAGATATATTATATAGCATAATTACTACTTAAATTAACTCTACTTATAGTTTAGGTAATAGTCTTATAGTGTTTTATATTTTTGTATTTTAAGTAATTAGTTCTTTTTTAGTATACTTATTTATTTTAACTAGCTTTTTAGTATAAGAGGGAAATAGCTTAAAATTAATCCCTTATTCTATTATTTATCTCTAGTAACTAGTTTCTCTATTAATTACTATTACTATTCTTTTAATATCTTATTAAATCTCATAAATTAAAAAGTTTCTCTATCTCTTTACCTATCTTTTAAATATTAATAATACTTAAAAGACTAAATTATAGGTTTTATTAAGTAGTATAAATAAAAAGAGAAAACCTAAAAACTTATTTTTAATAATAAAAGCTTAGGAGTTACCTATATATACCCTAGGGAAATCAAATAAATCCTAAGTAATATGATAAAATAAGTAAACCAAGTATAACTCTAAAGTTTATCTAGAAATAACCTATTAAGAATATACTATTATATAATATAAATAGTCTAATTATTTTAGTCCTATGATCTTTACCTTTTAAATATTAAAAATTAAATATTTAAGAATAGTCTATCTTAGATATTTTACTTAAAGGTACTATATATAAGTATTATTAAACCTTAGTTTAGGGAAAGCTATTTTAAAGTATAGTTAAGAGAATAGAATATTTAGCGATTCCGAGATAATATTAGAAGTATTTGAATAGATTATAAGATAGTTTAAAATAGGTTTATATTCGAGGAAAATAAAGTTATACTTTCTAAGTAACTATCTTATAATAATAGAGTATTTAATTAAGCTAAACCCAAGAGTATAGTCTAGTCCTATATACTAGATTTTAGTTTTATCGAGAAATAAAGCTTCTAAAATAATATTAATATAGAAATTTTTAATATAAGTAATATTATCTGATATTAAATTAAGCGTGTTCTTCTTTTTTAGACTATTAAGGATATTCTTGATAATTCTCTTACTTTATCTAATTATAGGAAAGTTAGTTAAATTATATTAAACTAAATCTATTCTTTTACTAAGCTTAAAAGATCTTTTCTTAAAAAGGTTTATTAAATTAGTAATATAGATAATTCTATAGTTATTAAAAATAGTATTCCTCCAAAATATATAAAATCCTTAAATAGTTAAGAAAACCCCTAGGAAAATTTCAGATAACTTTTCAAGGAGAATAGGATTAATACTAATATATATTAAATTAGAAAGGTAGTTATTACTAGACTTACTAGTTAAAAGAGCTAATTTAACTTTTATAGTATCTAAAAGAAGTTTTTTAGCTTTATTAGTATATTTTTTAGAATTTAATTAACTTTTTTTAGCTAGCTTCTATTATAAAATATAGAACTTAGAATTATTTACCCTATTTATAATACTATTTTAAATAGTAATAGATATCTGAATATTGGGGAACCTAGTATATAAACTAGTAATAATATATTTAATATATTTATAATCTTCTAGAAAGTATAAGTAGCTCTTATAATTATATAAGTATTTTAGTTTAGTTTAAGTTATATTTAACTTTCCTACGAGAATAACTAAGATAGCTAGTATTTTATTATAGTGTTTTAATAAATTCTCTTTAGTATAAAATAAAATAATAAAGATTTCTCTATATTTAACTAAAGTTTTAATTTCGAGGTTTAGAGTCTTTCTTGAGATAATATCCTAATACTAAATTATAGCTTAATTAGGTGAAATATATTAAGTAAATACTTAAAACTACTCTTTAATTATAAGAATTCCCTGGATTTCTANATAAAAGTTCCTTAGATTTTCTAGGATATTATATATAACTATTTAGAAGTAAATAGTATACTATTTATTATATTATATTAGATTAGAGATATTTAAATTAGTTTTCTTGAAAACCTTCTTATATTTAACTCTAATTTACTATTATATAATTAAATTATTCTAAGTATATTAATATTTTAGAACTTTTAGGAAAACTTAAAAAGATATATTATTTTTATTAAGAAGTTTTATTTAAGTAAGTATTAGAAAACTATTATTGATAGTAGTATTAATTTATATCTAAATTATATTATAATAGTTCTTAGTTTCTTTAGAGTTAAATTCTTAAATTACTTGAAATTTAAGATTTACTAAATAGTAATTAAAAACCCCTAGAATAGTAAATATATAAAGGATAGTATTTTTAGTTTTCTCTCGAGTAATATTCTCTTATTTAAACTATTTATTAAATTTAAGTAATTTAAGTATTTTCAAGATATTAAGAATAGGTTTAATATCTAGATTAATATATTNACTATATATCTTAGCTAGTTATATAGAAATAAAGTATAATATATTAATATTTAAAGTTAAAGCTATTAGATAGTTTAACTATTATATTAAGATTACTAGTAGTTAAGTATATTATTTTTAAGTAATAGATTAAAGAACTAATAAGATAGATTTAAAAAGATTTCTTTTATATTTATTAATGATAAGTAATTTAGATATAATTAGATATTCTTAGGTTTGTAACTATAATAAATAAATAATATAATATATAGTTTAAAAGTAAGTTGTTATAAGGTATATTTTCTTCTGATTAGAATAAAGTATCTGAATATACTTCAATAGAATAGTAATATTTTATATAAGCTACTTGAGTTATATAGTGACTAGTAGAGTTATATAGTAGCTTTAGTATTATATGTATTCTTATAGATAAAGAGAATTAGTTTTATACTAATTAAAAGTAAGATTTACCTTTTTATTAATAAGAGTCTCGATATTTATACTTTTATATATATTAATAATAATATTATAGCTACCCCTATACTTAGGATTATAAAGAAGATTTATAAAATACTTAAAATAGTATACTTCTTTAAGGATTTTAGTATTACTACCTAGTTTTTAGGACTTCAGATTTACTATAGTATTATAAAGATTTTCTTATCTTAATATAAATATATTAACTCTATACTATACTACTTTAACTATTATAAACTTTATATTATTAAAACCTCCTTCCCTACTAATAAAAACCTTCTAATTATATAATTAAAAGATAAATATAATAATACGTCTTACTAGTTTTATATAGAATAAACCAATTATCTTAACTAGTTAGCTACTAGTACTTAACTAGATATTACTTATATTATAAATAAACTCTACTAAGTAAATACTAGCTTTTTGTTACTTATTAATACGCTATTAAATATTTCTTTAGATACCTTATCAGTACTACTAACTATAGTATTACCTTTAGAAGAATAGATCCTATAATAAACCTAGAACTCGATACTATAGTAAATACTACGTTTATAGATAATAAACTACTTTACGTATTAACTAGTAGCTATATAGTTTACTTTATAAGTTCTCTTATTACTTTGAAATCTAAGAAATAGATAATTATTACTTTAAGTTCTATACAAATAGAGCTAATTAATCTTATACTTACTAGTATATCCTTTAAATGGATTCAATAATATATCGAGTAACTATTAGATTAATAGATTACTATATTTATAATCCTCTTTCTAGATAATACTAATATTTTAGTACATATTATAAGTTTTCTAAATAAGGTACATGTATAGCATATCAATATTTAGTATATATATATTATTCAAAAGGTTAACAATAATAATAGTATAATTACTCTCTACTTTATGAAGAATACTAATATACAGTGGGGGGACATTAAAAACGGTCGACGACGAAATCCTCACCTAAAATCTACTAATCTTAATCTTTTGAAATATGAGTATTTAAAGTACTATAAGACTAAAAATTACTAGATCTTTAATATTACTAACCAAATAGTGAAAGATATATATACTTAAATATCATGAAAATCTAAGTATATATAATAATACTAGAAATTCTTAAAGCTAACTTTTAAGGTTTTAGATTAGATTNTTTAGATTAGATTTCATCCCCTAAATGCCCTGTAATATGCCCTGAAGCTAAAATTTCAAAACTAGTAAATTTTCAACTTTAAATATTTCGTTATATATAGATCTAAAGATTTTATATTTTATATATGTAAAACTAATTTATATGTTCAGTCTAAGTATAGATTTTTGAAAACTTAGATTTATAACTTCCTTTTTTATTTACGAAATAAAAATCGAGTTTTTGGTGATTTTTGGTGTGAAATTCTTGTTTTTTGGCCATTGACCGTTTTTAATGTCCCCTCACTGTAGCTACTAATAGCTTTACTAAAATATTAAATACTATTAAGTATAAGGATTTCGTTAGATTACTAAGAATAGTAGATAACTTAGATTAAGTATTACTTCTGAAATAATTATAAGTATCCGGATTAATTAGTACTTGATTAAAAGGTTTTGAAAGCTAACTTAAGCCTTAAAGTATTCTACTTTTTAAAAACTCTTTAGATTTAAATATTTAAGCTAAAACTAGTATTTTCGTAGATTTAGGCTAGTTTCTTATATTTTAGCTAGTTATAAACCTAGCTTAAGGAGGAGTATTAGGAATAAGTTATATAATTTACTTCTATTACGTATTAGCTTTAGTATATAGCTTCTAGGTTAGCTTTCTATATTTCTAGAGGGGCATAGAAATCTTCTCTTTAGATATCACTAATATAATAAGTATTACTTTATTTTTACCCTCTTACCTAGAAGCATTATATTTGACTATATATATTAAACCCTAATCGCGATTAAACTCTCCCCAACTATTTCTCTAAAGTCTTCTATTACTATAAAGTTAAATATTAGAACTAGGAATATAATTATTTATAGTAATAAGTAATTTTATTACTATTTTAACTAGTTATAAGCTAGTATTAGCATAAGTACTATTATTAATCAAAGTTTATAGTTAAATCTATATATAGGGTAAAGAACTCAAATACTATTCCAGGTATAAGGTAAAAGTAACTAAATTATTTAAATAAATGATTTTTTTAAAAGTACTAGTAGATCAGTAATATCTTTTTAAGTCTTGAATCGTATAACTACTTAATTAGTACATATTTCAATTTTAATAGAAAGATCTTTCGCTTTTAATACTATATTTTAAATAATAAAGAAAACTATTAAAGAGTTAAAACTATTTCTATCTACCTTTTACTACTAATTGAATAAATAAGTATTAGTAAACCTTTCCTATTTATACTTTATAAAATATAAAGTACTACTGTTATATTTTCTAAGAGTACTATATAGTTATTAATATCGATTTCTAATTTAAATTCTATTATTATTGATCTTTATATTATTGGTTAAGTTTTTAAATAGTTAAGAGTTCTATTCTAATTGGTTAAAGTTTAGAACTATATTTTAATCTTTTTTAAATTAGTTAAATAGAAGTTTCAAAGTAATTAATGTTTATTTCTAGTTCATATAAATATCTCTTGTTAGCTAATTAGATTTTTTATTTTAAATATATTATCTAGTTTTCTAGTTATTAATATATTTCTTAAATTCTAATTTTCACCTAGAGTTATTATATCTGATTAATATTAACTTGAAACCTATACTAGTTTTCTTACTTTAAGTATTAGTTTAAATATTTCTAAACTTCGTTTATTAGTTTTTAAGACTAACTCTAAACTTAACTTAATATTTTAAATTACTTTTAGTATTACTAGGGTAACTAGTAAAAGAGAAATCCCTCTATGAAATATTCCTATTATCCTAAAATCTCGAAATATTTTAAAAATAAAGCTTTCTTTTTTGAGTAATTAATATAACTAGTAATTTCATAGTTTCCTTTCTGAATATCTTATATCAGTATTATTTTAAGTGAAGTCTTATATTATTAAATTTAATACTTTAGGTAAGAATAACTTTTTAAAAAGTAAGAATCTAGATCTAATAGAAATTATAATTATTTAAAACATACTTTATTGAGTATCTAATATATCTTTTTACTTCAATCTTAAATAGTCCTCTGAAAATATTATTTATAGTACTTTTTAGGTAAATATATTTAACAACTATAAATATAAATCTATTCCTAGTAAAAATATAAATCTTAATAAAAGCTTAGACTATACTCTAATACTTACTAAAAAAATATTATTTATACTAAACTTCTTTAACTTTCTATAGTAATTTCTAGTTGTTTTGAATATATTTAGAAATATATTTTATAATATAATTACTATTTAAATTAACTCTATTTATAGTTCAGGTAGTAGTCCTATAAGGTCTTATACTTTTATTTTTGAGGTAATAATCCTTCTCTAGTATACTTTTATATTCTAACTAGTTCTTTAATATAAGAAAAGAATGGTTTGAGATTAAACCTTTATTTTATTATTTTTTTTAGTAACTAGTTTCTCTCTTAATTACTATTAGATTCTTTCAATATCTTATTAAATCTTATAAATAAAAATATTTCTCTATCTCTTAACTTATCTCTTGAAAGTTATTAATAGTTAAGAAACTAACTTATAAGTTTTATTGAACAGTATAAATATTAAGAGTAAACTTGAAAATTCATTTTTAATAATAAGTATTTAGGAATTACTTATATATACTCTAGGAAAATCGACTAAATCTTAAATAATAAAATAAAATAAGTAAACTAAATATAACTCTAAAGTTTATCTAGAAATAGTTTATTAAGAGTCAATTTTATATAATAGAAATAGTTCAATTATTTTAATCTGGTAATCATTACCCCTTAAATAGTAAGAACTAAATACTTAAGAGGATTCTATCTAAAATATCTTATTTAAAAATACTATATATAAGTATTATCCCTACTTAACATAGTAGCTTAATATCTAGCTAGCTTTTACTATTTTAAAGTAAGAGTAGTAAGTTCAAATCCTGCGGCAGGTAAGTGTAACTAGTAGCTATATACTTTCTAACTATATAAACTATATAGTAACTACTACTAGCTATTAGCTTCTATTATTAACTATTAATAACTAGTAATTATTTATAACTAGTAACTATTAATAGCTAGTAATAAGTATTACTACTAGCTAGCTAGTATGTAGTATTATATAACTATAATCCTCTATTAAGTAACTATAATAGATAAACCTATACTTTCTTTATTTACTATTTGTTATATTAACTAACTACGTTTATTACCTGAGGTTTCCTCTATTTAAATAGTTCCCTAGTACTAGTAGTATCTATAGGGTATATAAGGTAAGAGCCGACTACTAGGTATAGCTTCCTTTATAGGGTTCCCGAGAAGTATATAACTTTAAATAAATCAAAAACCTTTAATATAACTACAATATATAAATATTATTGAGTTTTATTTCTAAGAGAACTATTTTTAAATATAATTAAAAGAATAGAATACTTAAAAATTCCAAGATAATACTAGGAATGTTTAGATAAACTATAACATAGTTTGAAACTAGTCTATTATCAAGGAAGATAAGATTATATTTTCTTAGTAACTATTTCATAAAAATAGAATAGTTAGTTAACTTAAATCTAGAAATATAGCCTAGACTTATATGTTAGACTTTAGTTTCATTGAGAAATAAAACTTCTGAAATAATATTAATATGGAAGTTTTTAATATAAGTAATATTATCTAATATTAAGTCTAGTATATTCCTCCCTTTTAAACTATTAAAAATGTTGTTAGTAACTCTCTTACTTTACTTAACGATAAACAAATTAGCTGAATTATACTAAACTATATCTGTTTTTTTACTTGGTTTAAAACATTCTTTTTCAAATCCATCTATTAAATTATATAGATTACTTTGTAATTATTAAAAACTATAACTCTTAAATATAAATAAATTCCTTAAATATTTAAAAAGACTTTTAAGGGTCTTATAATTAATCTTTAGCGAAAGGTAAAATTAATATTTATATATATTCAGTTAGAAGAATAGCAGCTACTAGTGGATTTAATACTTAAGAGAGTTATTTTAGTTTTGAAAATATCTAAAAATACCTTTTTAGTTCTATTAGTATATCCCTTAGAGTTTAGCTACCTTTTCTTTAGCTAATTTCTAATGAAAAAAAAACGTTCTAAGTTATTTACCCCATTTTTAATACTATTTTAAATAGTAACTATTATCTAAATATCAAGGAATCTAGTATACAAGCTTATAGTAGTTTACTTAATATACCTATAATTCCCTAGGAAACATAAGTAACTTCTAAAATTATATAAATATTCTGATTTAATTTAAGATATGTCTAATTTTCTTATAAAACTAAATAATATAGATAACAGTTTACTATATAGTTGTATTGAAGGTCTTTGATCTATTTAAAGTTATATATCTTTCGGGAACCTTTCAAAAGAAACTATACCTAGTAGTCAGCTCTTACCTCTAACTCTTATCTCATATACCTTATAGATAATACTAGGGCCAAGGAATTGTTTAAATAGAAGGAACTTTAGGTAATAATAATACGGTTAGTTAAGATAATAGCTAACAAATACAGAAAGAACCTATAAAAGGAAAGTATAAGCCTATATTTATTATAATTACTTATTATAAGATTGTAGTTGTATAATACTAATATTAGCCAGCTAGTAATACTTTCTACTAGTTATTAATAGCCGCTAACTATTTGAAAGCTATTAGCAAAAGCTAATGACTAGTAGTAATTACTATATAGTTTATATAATAAGCAGGAATACTAGTTATAGTTACCTATTATAGGATTCGAACCTACTACTTTTACTGTAAAATAGTAAAAGCTAGCTAGATATTAAACTACTATATTTAGCAGATAGCGTTTTACTATAGCCTTTTATTATATATTTATTAGTATAACATAGAGTAGAGAAGGTTTCTTTTTATTTAGCTAGATTTTTTAATTCTTAAACTGAAAGTCTTTCTTTTTATAATATTCTAATATTAAATTATAGGTTAACTAAGTCAAATATATTAATTAAGTATTTAAAACTATTGTTTCATTATAGAGATTCTTTAGATTTCAGGGATCCGGTGTATAATACCTTAGAAATAGATAATATACGACTTATTATACTATACTATACTAGAGATTATGAAACTAATACTGAAATACTAGTAATAGGTTAAAGGAATAGTATAACTATTAACTATACAAGAATAGAGAGTTTAAAGTAGTATCTGAAAATAGTACTAGTATTAGTAGAAATAGTAATAATAATAGGAAGTTCGGATTCTATAAAAATAAGGAACTTTACTATCTATATAACTAAAATAGAGTTTATTTTAGAAAGATTACATCTAGATTATATAGAGTATTCAAACCCCCGAGACGTTTAGGCTACTAAAAGCTTAAAGATTAAATATTCTAATATTCAAATTTAACTAATTTAGAGTTTAATTAATATAGGTTATAGAACCTAAATCTTAAAAACTAGTTTTCTAGAATAAATAGAAAATATAGGGTTATAAGAATATTTAGAGATTTATTAAGCCTTTTAGTATCTTTTATATAGAGAGATAAAATATAGAGTAGAGAATAGACTTAACTATAACTCTAAATAGAGTAATAAATTTAGCTATAGTTCTAATATCCTCTTATAAAGTATATAAAAGATATAATCTTTTAATAGCGTAGAAAAGTCAAAAAATAAGATAAAAACTCTAGAAATTATATAGAAAAGAACTAGAGAAATCGAAGTATAATTAGAAAAACCTAAAACGTTTTAGAAAGTTTATAAGAAAAGATCAAAATAAAATAAGTAAAAATCTAAAGAAAACCTAAGACTTTTGAAGAAGTTTAAAAGAAAAGATTGATCTTTAGGAAAGAATTGATTTAACTTATTTTCCTTACAAGAGGGAAGAATATTTTGAAAATTATTCTTTAAAACCTTCTTAATAATATTATTAAATTTAACTCGCCTTAAAAGCTTAATTAAAGAATCAGTAATATTAGTATTTATATTTATATAATAAAGGTTAATCTTCTTATCACAAATAAAATCTCTTATAAAATAATAATGAATATTAATATACTTTACTTTTTTATAGAATTTAGTATTTTTAGTAAGCTTTTTAGTTAATAAATTCTTTATAAAGATAATAAGCTTATTTAAAGCCCTAAATCTTAAAGGAATATTCATAAAACTATAATTATTATATAGATAAATAGCTTCTTGAGTAACTTCTACTAGAACTATATTTTTAGCTCTATAAGTAAATAGAGCTACTAGTTTTTACTTTGAAGAACTATAATTTAGAATACCATAAAAGACTATATAAAAAATCTAGACTAAAGTAGATTTTCTATTAATTAAGTCTCTCCTACATTTCAAGTCTATAAACCTAAATAAATTAAAAATACTAATATTATTATAGTTATAACTTAATTCATAGTTAGGGTTTAGTTTTAAATAACCTTATATTTTATTGAAAGTAATAAAATACTTTTTAGAAAGATTTGAAGAAAGTCTAGATATAGTTATAATAGTTAAAGTAATATCTGGTTTAATTTTTAAAGCTAAATATAATGAAGTTCTAATTTCACTTACTTAATATAGCAGTTTAACGTCTAGTTAGGTTTTACCGTTTTAGTAAAAGTATTAGGTTTGAATCCTGTAGCGGGTAAGTATGACTAGTAGCTACGTGTTTTCCGATTACGTAAACTATATATAGTAACTACTACTAGCTATTAGTTCTTACCGCCTATTATCAAAAACTAGTAATTATTAATAGCTAGTAGTAAGTACTACTAACTAGCTAGTATTATTATTGCATAATATAATCCTATCATAAATGATTATAATTATTAGTTTATCTATAGAATATAATAGTATACTATATATAATCTTATTATATAAGTATAAAAAAGTTTTAGTATTTATTATTATTATTACTATATTATATATTTACGTATAAGTATATAAAACTCTCGATTTATAGTATAGTAGTTACTTACTAACTATTATAGTACTAGGTTATAACTAGTAATAAATACTACTAGTAAAATATAAAAAGTATATAGCTATATATACTATATACTAAAGTATATAGCTATATATATATTATAGGTTACGCCTAGCTAGTTAACTCTAGCTTTACTTAAGTCCTAATAACTATACTTATTAAGAAGTTAAGTATTAGTAGGTTATTAGTAAGCCCCTAGTACTACTTTTAAGTAGACTTTTTATACTTTTCGTGAGAATTTCTCTTTTACTCCTTAGTTCTAAACAAATAGTATTTGTGTTCCCTATAGCTAAATTATAGCTTAGGCTTAGCTTTTTATATATTTAGAACTCGGATTTATCTTTTATATAAGTAATACTAAGTTAAGTATAGTTCC
>RYZW01001750.1:0-17634 GCA_004367215.1 Colletotrichum trifolii | reverse complement strand
TTATTAGGACTTAGGTAGAGCCGGAGTTAACTAGCTAGGTATAGCTTATAATACTACTATTACGTATTAGCCTTAGCTTTTAGCTATTAGGCTAGCCGTCTCGCCTACTATAAGGGTAGAGGGTTTCTCTCTTTAGATATTACTAATAAAATATATATTACTTTATTTAACCTCTTACCTAGAAGTGTTATAATAGGTATATATAGAGGCTAGGGGAAAGTAATATTTACTCTAGGGTAATAGGGATTAGTTAGGAGTATAGCTATAGCTTCGAGTATTCCTTCGAAATGTATTATATATATAGTTAGTTTAAAACTATTCCTCAACTATATTACTATTACTTCTAGTACTCTAAAAATATTATAACTTTTAAAGTATTATAGTATTACTTATAGCTAAGTATAACTAGTTATAGAGATTCTAGGAAACTAGTATAAAACTAAAGAATACTAACTAGTACTCTAGTATACTATAATATATACTTACAAGTTAGTTATAGAAAATTTTATGAGTATACTATTTAGCTTTGAATATTTTCTAGAAATTAGTAAACTTTATAATAAGTATTTTAAGTACTTTGTTTTTATTCTAGTTAAAGTTCTTAACTATTATACTTTTAAGAGTAGTATTTTACTAGTTAGAGAAGTAAATCTAGTAAATCTTATTATTTTCAAAGTATTTTTTAACCTATTTAGTTAACTAGTTAAAGTTAAGGTTTTAGCTAGTATTTATAAGGTTATTAAAGTAAACATCGAGGGGTTCATCTTTTAGTATAATAAAGAAGACTCTAGTTTATATATAATATAAAATACTAAGTTTAAAATAATAGTTATAAAAAATATTAACTTTAGTTTTAAGAATATTATATCAGCCTCTACTATACTTTATATTTTTATTATATAAGTTTATGAAATCTATAGTATATTTAGTAAATAACTTTTTAAATAGGGGAATAGGGGAAATATAAAAGTAATATTTAGGATAGGGATACTATATATTACTATTATCTTAGTATACCTCTTATTAGTAGGGGGTTTCTATACTATTTTCTTAGTAGTAAGAATTCGCTATACTATATTACCTAGGGATTAGTAATCCTACTAGTAATAATAGAAATTATATATTATATATAAATAGTAGATAAAGCTAGGTATCTCGCGTAAGTAACTAAAATTATTAGGTATATCGTATAAGGCTTTTAGATATTAATTAAGCTTTGACTATAGGTATTATAGTTTTAGCCTTAAGTTTAATACTACAGGAAAGTATTATAAGGTCAAGTATAGTAATAAAGTTTTCAAGCTACTTAGTATTATCTCTAAAGTTATACCTAAAACCTAGGAAATACTTCTTAGTTTTATTAAGTTCTTTAATAATCTAGTATTTAAAATACTTAGATTAGGTAAAGTACTATAATATAAAATAGATTCTTTTACTATTCTTCTCGACTTTTACTTTATGATTAATAAAATAGTCTTAAAAATACTAGATTATATTATTATTAATAAGCTTTTATATTATTATAAACTACTTATTAAAATCTATTTTAAAATAATTAAAAAACTTATATTTATAAACTTTTATATACATATACTAGTTAATATAAAATACTATAAGAATAGTAATATCTTTACTATTTACTTATATAGGTTTATTATATTTATTCTTAAAAGGTTTTCTAAATAGATTTATACTAATAAATAACTAAAAATAGTCTAGGATTATATATTTACTACTTAGGGTTACCTAAACTATTATCTAAACTATTAGTATACTAGGGTTTACTTTAGCGTTTAAATTAAAGTATAATTTAGATATCTTAATAAGGAAAGATAGGGCTTGTTTAAAGAAAATAATTTTTAAGAAAGGATAGGGGTTTTTAAGAACTATATAGGTTTCTTAAGTATAAAAAGTATAGGATACTATAAATCTTATATATTATAATATCTAGTAGTACTCTAAAAAGTATTATATTTACTAAATACTTTCTAGTATATACTACAAAGTATTATTTATACTTTTAGTATCTTATAGAATAAAGTTAATATATTAACTTAGAAGTATTTTACTAGGGTTAAATGTAAAGTAATATCTATAAAATATCTAAGTTAATACTTATAATCTCTCGTTTTATTTAGGATTTTCAGGTAAAGGTTATAATTGCTTCTTTTTACGTAAAAACCTTACTAATCTATAGTATAGTAGTAATAGATAAGTTAAGTACTAATTAGTATTAGTTTATCTAGAGAGAAACATATACTATATATATTCTTATTATATAGGTATAAAAAGGTCTAGTATTTATTATTATTATTATAATATTATATATTTATATATAGGTATATAAAGCTCTAGATCTATAGTATAGTACTACTACTACTACAATACTTAGCTATAGCTAGTAATAGGTATTACTAGGAAAGTATAAAGTATATAGCTATATATACCTTATACTTATAAAGCGTATAGATATATATACTATATAAATATAGAGGCGTACGCGCCTCAGGTGTGAACGTATACTTTACAGTATAGTATTACTAATACCTAGCAAATTAAGCTTATAACTATTAAATAGTTTAAAGTTTTTTTAAATTATAAAAATTTAGATTATATTATAAAGAAATAGTAGTTTACTAAGAAGTAGAACTAGTAAGTAAAAAGGTTATCCTAGTTTAATTTCTATATTAAATATTACTTAGAAACATAAATAATAATCCTAGATATTTAATTAAAATATATATGTTGTATTGAAGGTTTCTTATCTTTTTAAAGTTATATACTTCTCGGGAAGATTTTAAAAGAAACTATACCTAGTAGTCGGCTTTTATCTCACTAGTTTTTACTTTATATACTTTTTAGATAATACTAGTTCTAAGGAACTATTTAAATAGAAGAAACCTTAAGTAGTAATATGATAGTTAGTTAAAGATAATAGCTGATAAATAGAAAGTATATATATACTTATATTTATTATAGTTATCTATTATAAGATTATAGTTATATAATATTAAATACTAGCTAGTTAGTAATACCTATTACTATAGCTATTAATAGTCGCTAGTTATTAATAGTTAGTAGTAGTAAGTATTAAGAGCTAGTAGTAGTTACTATATAGTTTATATAACCGGAAAATACGTAACTACTAGTCGTGCTTGCCCGCTATAGGATTCGAACTTATTACTCTTACTATAAAATAGTAAAGCTTAGCTAGACGTGAAACTACTATATTAAACGGGTATTTTATTAGAATATAAATAAGATATACTTCTAAAACAAGATAATAAGAGATTATAAAAGTTCATTATCTTAATTGTCCCTAATAATATATATCTTAGTAATCCCTAAATAAAGAAAATCGAATTAGAAGAACTACTAGTTTTTAATAAGAAACCTAATTTTAAAGAATTCTAGATCTATATAATAGAAAAAGATATAATATTCTAAAGAGCTAAAATAACTATCTAATAAAAAGAATATAACTTCCCTCCTAATGTATATTTTAAAATTTAGAGTTCTAAAAATTAATGAAATAGTTTGAAATATTTAATATTCCGAGGAAAGATATGAATACTTAGAAGTTATAACAAAGAAAGTTTCTTTAATGAATTAAAGATAATCTTAATCTAGGAATTATATAATTCTACTATTACTAGTTATTTAAAGAGGAATAGGATATTTAAAATTATAAATAAAGAATTCTTCTAGCTAAACTAGTTATAGATAGTAAAAGGATTTATATTAAACTATAATAATTATAATAATATATATATCTAGAAAAAAGTAGAAAGATGTTCTTAAAACTTTTCCTAATACCTAACTAGATATATTCTAATTTATTAATAAACTTTCTTACTAACCTCTTACTATTAATAAAAGAAAATAACTAGTATTTCTAAATTATTATTAATAAACTAAATAGATTAGCAATATCTAGAAATAATAATATTATAGAAACTAAACTATATACTTAATAGTTCCTAAACTACTATAATAAGTCTTATAGAATACTATAACCTCTTATGAATAATTATAATTTAAACTAAATAAATAAGTTTTAGAAGGAATTTTACTATTTAATAGGAATAATATAACTACTTAATACTAGTTATTACTTTTAAACTAATAGAAAGATAAAATACTAGAACTAGGAGATTTAAATTATACTATAAATATATATATATTAGTCTTAGGATAACTAAAAAGACTTACTATTTACTATATAATTTACTTTATAGAATACGTATAATTCTAGTATTAAGGTTATACTATTCTTTATAAATCATATTTGTTATATTAATCTTATACTTACTATTAGGAAATATAGGAAATATAATATCTAAAAGAGAAACTACTACTTAACTACTAATCAATAACATAGAAAAGATTTTAAAATTTATCTAAGCTAAAATTATGGTAGCTTGATAGTAAAATAAAACCTTAACTAATAAATACTAATACCCTATAGATAAGTACTTGATAATTAATAAAATATAACTAAATATTTTGAACTATAAGTTATTATAAGTAAATAAGAAGCTAGACTAGTAATACTATAAATATAAGATAATAAAAGTTATTATATTATATATTATTGAATTAGATATATATAAAAAGGTCTATTTCAAAATCTATATTAATATTTTTTAGAGAATAGCTAGTAACCCCCTATTTAAGTAAGAAATAATTAACTTTTAACTATTATCAATAATTAATAATAATAGTAAGATAGAACAGGAAATTAGAAATATCCTAGTAAAAAGATAGTACTAAATAGGTAAAAAGTAATAGTAGTAAGCTTTTATTAAATAGAAGAGATTTATAGATACTATATAAAGAGTGATAGATATAATATAGGAGATAGAAGTATTAGATTAATTTGAAATACATTTTAAACTAATTTATAAATAATATAGAAACCCTAAGAAAGTAGTTTTAATATATTACTAGTAAAGAAAGAAATAATATTATAAATTATCCTTAACTAGTTAATTCTAGTTCTATTTAAATCCTAATAACTATACTTAAAAGGCTAAGTACTAGTAAGCTACTAGTAAGCCTATAGTATTACTTTTAAGTAGACTTTTTATACTTATTATAAAGACTTTTTTTATTCCTCAGTTCGAAATAAATAGTACTTACGGTCCCTTCAAGCTAAACCATAACTTAAGCCTAGCCTTTCATACTAAGTATTATTTATAAAACTAATTATCTAATGATAATTTAGGAATTTCTACTAATTGCAAATTAAAAACTAAAGAAATAAGTATAATAGAATATTTTATAATAAACTTTTTTACCTACTTAAAATTATAAAGATTATAGATAACTACTACTAAAATGAGTTTAATACTTATAATAAATAACTTAATCTAATAAATTATCTTAAACAGTACGGGTCTTTATGAATCAAGTACTATAAAGAAATAATTTAAAGAACTAAACTATATTATCAAATTAAGAGTAAAGAAAACGTATAGAGTTATAAATCCTACAAGATGCTAGCCTTAATATATAATAGTATATATTTATAGAGGGAAGTTTAGAGATCTATCTTTTATAATAAAATACCTTCTTCTAGAAATATAAATCTATAAAAAATACATTACTATTACTATTAATCTAAGAAAGAATAAATTACTATTCCTATTGAGAATAGTAAACATATAGTAATATTATTTAAATAGAAGGTTTCCTATCAATATTAAGAAATATAAAGAAAATGCCTCTTCCCTTAAATTAGTTATTCATTTTCTTTATTAAATACACTTTAATTCCTCTTCTTACTTACTTTTATCTCCAAGTTATCTTATTATTATGTTATAATTTAATTACCTTTTCCCTAGTAAAATAACTAATATTCTAAGAATATAATTCTTTAATAAACTTTCTAAACTCTTTTTAACCTATGACTTAAATCTCTATACCTTTTAGGAAACCATTAATAGTATATTATACCGAATGTTAATTAATCCTTCTAAACTTTTAATATATATTTTCCTTCTTATTTTATATTAAATATCCTAACTATGATATTTCTTAAAGCTCTTACTAGCTTTAAATTCTTTAGACTTAAAATACCTTAATATAAGTATTTCAAAATAAATCTTATTTATTAAATCTATAATTTCAAGCTTCCTACATAGATATAAGTGAACTTCTAGTGAACGTTTATGAAACCTTATAACTATAGGTTTATTTAAGAATATACCTGAGATATATTTATATATTACTAGTAAGTATTTATTTATAGTAGTATTAATAGTTAATCTAGTACTTAAGCTTTTAAATTACTTTAATACTTAACGATTATCTATAATCCTTTTATTTATAAATATAGTAGCTAAAATATTATCCTTTATAGCTATTATAAAAATATACCTATATAATTTATAACAAAGAAATAGTTCTTAAATCTATAATCAATGATTTTGGAATATTGTATTAGTTAGTAGCTTTTATACCAATTATTTCTTCATAAAACTTAAAATACCTATTTTTTAAACTTGAATGTAATCTAGTTTTAATTATTATTATATAAGTAAAATATATTATCTTAGTACTAAATATAATAGTTTCTCTATTCCTAAATCTAAAACTCCTTAGTAATTGAAAAAACTGTTATTAATACTATTAATATGTTTGAGTCTAAATAATAATATAATACAGATTTCCCTTAGTAGAAAAAGTGTTTTAAAATTCCTAATATACTTTTCACCTTCTTAGCTTATCCCTTTATATATACTCTATTTATTAAATTTAATATTCTTTTTCATTAAAAATATAAATCTCTAATTCAATAGTAATATCCTCTCCTAAACTAAAATTGTTTAGATTTTATATTTATAGAATTAAGTCTACTAATAAAGGTAAAGTAGCTATTATCTAATAGATCTATAGATATAACCTAGTTATTATAAATAATAAACAAACAATGATAAATATAAACTAATAGAATAAAGATAAATAATTATAAAAATATATTATATTTACTATCTTAGTCTTTTTCCTTGAGTTAATAAGTCTTCTTTATAAGTAAAATACTTTTCCTTCTTGGAACTATCAATTATACTTACTAGGTAGATATTTCTTTAAGCCTATGTTTATAAAAAGAAAAAGAAAATAGAAATTGAGGAAAACGGGAATATCGAAATAGGTATAATAACCTAATAGTCAATCTATTTGTCTATCTCTAAATAAATAAATACTATATTTATCTTAATTAAACTATTATATCTCAATACTAAACTTTCAATAATAAAACTATTACTAGAATTTAAATCTTAAATTCAAAATCCTACAATATTCTGTTTACTATATATTTTATACTGAAGAAGTACTCTTTTTATTAGATAGTTTATATATCTAAAATGTTACTATTAACTCTTTTTAGGGACTATAAGTTGATCTTTCTTTTTTTTTTTTTTTTATTATCCTATATAAACTTTCTTTAAACTAAGAAGATTTTAGATAATTCTTTTTCTAGATTAGATTTAGAAATATTTAGATTAGTAAGTTTTGAATACTTTTTAGGTATTTATATAAACTTCTATAACCTATTTCTTCTAAATATTATTCGAATAATCTCTTCCTTATATAAAATCTCTAGTTAAAATCATAAAGAATCTAGTATTTATAAATAAATCCGACAAAAGTTTATTTGTTAACATTCAAGCTTCTGATTAGAAAACCTATTAATTATTCTCTGAATATTATAAACTAAAACTATATCTCTAGATTCTAATTATCTATCCTATAAAATACTCCTCTTCTTTCTACTGAAACCTTTTACTACTTTCCTATATTAATCTATAACTATTACTACTACTATTTCCCTATTTTTATTTAATTATATAAAGACACAAATCCTTATATTTACCTTTTTCTTAGATATTCTTACTAACACTTAGTCTAATACTTTCTATATTAGTATAAGTATCTCTGTTAGTATAATTACTTTATATCTATATTTTAAGTAGAAAACCATAAATCCTATTAATACCCATAGTAAATTAGTCTATAAATAAAACTATAAGTAGAGGAAACCTAGGATCTTTACTACTATTACTTTATAGTTATATTAATAGTTTATAAATAATAAATTAATATCTAACTCTAATAACTCTATTAGCTTATAAGTTATAAATCAAAATAGTTTTATATCTATGAGAATACGTATAGTACTAAGGCTACCGTGCGACTCTACTAGCTACTATATAACTTAGGTAGCTTAGATAAGATATAACTATTCTATTTATACGTGTTTAAATACTTTATTCTAGTTAGAAGAAGATATACCTTTTAATAATTTACTTTTAGACTACATACTATATTATTTATTTATTATAATTATAAGCCTAGTTATATTCCATTATCTCTAAACTACTTATAATTAATAAATATAAAAGAAATCCTTTTTAATCTATCTTATTAATTCTTTAACCTATTACTTAAAAATACTATATTAAACTACTAGTAGCCTTAATCTAATAGTAAAGTTATCTAATAGCTCTAATTTTGATTATTAGTATATTATACTATACTTCTATATAACTAGCTAAAGTATCTAATAATATATTAATCTAGATATTAAACCTACTTTAAATATCTTGAAAATACTTAAATTACTTAATATTAATAAATAGCTTAGTTAAGAAAATACTACTTAAGAGAAAACTAAAAATACTATTCCCTATATTTTTATTACTTTAGGGGTTTTTAATTACTACTTAGTAAATCTTAAGTTTTAAGTAGTTTAGGAATTTAACTAGAAAGAGATAAAGAAATATTATAATACTATTTAGATTTAAATTAATACTATTTAGATTTAAATTAATACTATTATTAATAATAGTTTTCTAATACCTATTTAAATAGAATTTCTTAATAATAATAATATATCCTTTTCAGTTCTCCTCAAAGTTCTAAAATATTAGTATACTTAGAATAATTTAGTTATATAGTAATAAGTTAAAGTTAAATATAAGAAAGTCCTCGAGAAAGCTAATTTAAATATCTCTAGTCTAGTATAGTATAATAAGTAATATACTATTTACCTCTAGGTAATTATATATAATATCCTAGAGATCTAGGGAATTCTTATAATTAAAGAATAGTTTATTTGGTTACTTTTGCTCTGTACCTGGAATGGTATCTAAGCTCTTTACCTTATATATAGATTTATCTATAAGTTTTACCTAATAACAGTATTCGTGCAAATACTAGCTCACAACTAGTTAAAACGGTAATGAAATTACCTATTGTCGTGGACAATTATGCCCCCGGTTCCGACATTCAACCTTATTAAAGAATAGTTTTAAGTATTTATTTAATATATTTTACCTAGTTAAATTATAATTTAGTTTTAAGATATCTTCTAGAAAGAAATTCTAAACTTTAGTATCATAACTTTAGCTAAATATAGAGAGATCTTTATAGCTATATTTTATACTAATAAAAGTTTAACTAAGAATTATAGTAAAATACTAGTTATATTAATTATTTTTGCGGGAAAGTTAGATATAATTTAAATTAAAATAAAAATACTTATATGGTTTTAGGAACTACTTATACTTTCTAGAAAACTATAAATATATTAAGTATATTATTACTAGTTTATATACCAGGTTTTTTAATATTCAGATATCTATTACTATTTAAATTAATATAATTAATAAAGTAAATAATTCTAAACTCTATATTCTATAAAAGAAGCTTATTAAGAAAAAATAACTAAATATTAAGAAATATACTAGTAAAGATAAAAAGCTTTTAGATGTTTTAAAAGCTAAGTTAGTTTTTTTAAGTAATAAGTCTAGTAATACTAATTACCCCTCTAATTTCATATAGATAGTGGTTGTATTAAAAGTCTCTAATCTATTTAAAGTTATATGCTTCTCCGGAACCCTTTAAAAGTAATTATACCTAGTTATTAGCTTTTACTTTGTTTACTTTATAGATACTACTAGTACTGAGGAATTGTTTAAACAGAGGAAACCTTAAGTAGTAAATATAGTTAGTTAATACGATAGCTGATAAATAGGAAGGTACATTATAAAGGGAAAGTATAGGCTTATCCGTTGTAATTACTTTTTAAGGATTATAGTTATATAATACTAGATACTAGCTAGCTAGTAATAACTACTACTAGCTATTACTATTAATAGTTACTAGCTATTAATATTAATAGCTATTAGTAAGTACTAATAGCTAGTAGTAGTTACTATATAGTTTATATAATTTTTAATAGTTACTAACTATTAACGTTAATAGTTATAAGTAAGTACTAATAATAAATAACGGTTACTATATAGTTTACGTAATTAGAAGGTATATATATACTTACTAGTTACACTTACTTACTATAGGATTCGAACCTACTACTCTTACCATGATAATAAAAGCTAGCTAGATATTAAACTACTACGTTAAGCGGGAAACTTAATATAGATTAGTATTAATCTTATTCTTTTTAAAAAGTTATCTAAAATTCTCCTAGGAGTTTTCTTAACTACTCCAGGATTTTATATACTTTTAAAGAATATAATCTTTAATACTTATAAAGTAATCTATATTACTAATTTATTAGACTTCTTCAAAAAAGAATCTTTTAAGTTTAGTAAAGAATAGATTTAGTTTAATATAGTTTAATTAGCTTTCCTATAATTAAATAAAGTAAAAGAGTTATTAAGAATATTTTTAATAATCTAAAGGGGAAGAATATACTTGATTTAATATTAAATAATCTTATTAATATCAAAAACTTCTATATTAATATTATCTTAGAAATATTATTTCTTAATAAAACTAAGATCTAATATATAAGACTAGACTATATTTTTAGGTTTAGTTTAATTAAATATTCTATTATTATAAAATAATTACTTAAAAAGTATAATTTTATTTTCCTTTAATATAAGTTTATTTTAAACTATTTTATAGTTTATTTAAGTATTTCTAGTATTATCTCGAAATTGCTAAGTATTCTATTCTCTTAACTATATTTTAAAATAGTTTTCTAAGAATGAAAATCTAATAATACTTATATATAGTACTTTTAAGTAAAATATCTAGAGTAAACTATTTTTAAGTATTTAATTGTTAATACTTAGGAAATATAGATTACAAGACTAAAGTAATTAGACTATTTATATTATATAATAACTTATTCTTAATAGGTTATCTCTAGCTAAACTTTAGAGTTATACTTAATTTACCTATTTTATTATATTACTTAAGATTTATTTAACTTCCCTACAATATATATAAGTAATTCCTAGGTTTTTATTATTAAAGATGAATTTTTAAGTTTTCTTTTTTTATTTATACTACTTAATAAAACCTATAATTTAGTCTTTTAAGTATTATTCATATTTAAAAGATAAGTAAAGAGATAGAGAAACCTTTTTACTTATAAGATTTAATAAGATATTAAGAGAATAGTAATAGTAATTGATAGAGAAACTAGTTATTAGAGATAAGTAATAGAATAAACGATTAATTTTAAACTATTCTTTTCGTATACTAAGAAACTAGTTAAAATAAATAAATATACTAGAAAGAAATTAATTACTTAAAATATAAAAATATAAGGAACTATAGGATTCCTATTTAAACTATAAATAGACTTAATTTAAATAATAGTTATACTTATTACTACTTAAATTATAAGTAGAGTTAACTTAAGTAGTAGTTATACTATATAATATATTTTTAAATATTTGAAATAACTAGAAATTACTATATAAGGTTAAAGAAACCTAGTATAAGTAGTATTTTTATTAGTAAGTACTAAAGTATATTCTAAGTTTTTCTCGAAATTTATAATTTTACTAAAAATAGATTTATACTTATAATTATTAAGTATACTTACTTAAGAAATACTATAAATAAAGTATTTTAAAAAGGTTATTTAAGGTTAAACTAAGAGGATATATTAGATATCTAGTAAGCTATGTTCTAAATACTTATAATTTATATAAGATCTAGATTTTTACTTTTTAAAAAGTTATTATTACTTAAGATATTAAATTTAATAAGATCAGATTTTATTTAAAATAAAACTCGTATAAAATATTTATAAAAGGAATTATAAAACTACTACTTAAGTTAATTGCTAAAAAAAAGATTTTATTTTTAAAATACTTGGAGAGTTTAGAATAGTAAGAATATTCAATAAGGGGACTTCTTTTTTATTAGCTATTTTATTTACACTAGAAATAGTTTTAAAATATTAAACTAAACTTAGAATTAATCTCTAAGACTAATAAGAGAAGTTTAAGTATATTTAAACTAATATCTAAATTAATAAAGCTAATCTAGGTTTCTAATTAATAATAGCTAGATATAATAATTTTAGGTAAAAATCAGAATTTAAGAAGTATATTAATAGCTAGAAAACTAGATAGTATATTTAGAATTAGGGATTTAGTTAACTAAAAAGAGATATATATTTTAATTAAGAGTAGAAGTAATTATTTTAGGATCTCTATTTAATTAATTTAGAATAGATTAAAATATAGTTCTAGACTTTAACTAATTAGGTTAAGATCTTTAACTATTTAGGAACTAGGTTCATAATATAGGAATAAATAATAATAATAATTAGAACTAGAGATTACTATTAGTAATTATATAATTCTCTTAAGAAAATATAATAGTAGTATTTTATATTTCTTAGAATATAAATAGGATAGTTTTACTAGTATTTGTTTACCTAATTAGTAGTAAAAGCTTAATAAAAATAGTTTTAAGTCTTTAATAGTTTTCTTTATTATTTGAAATATAGTATTAAAGAAGAAAAATCTTTTTACTAAAATTCGAATATATTTTAATTAACTAGTTATACTACTAAAAACTTAGAAAAATATTATTAACCTATTAGAGTTACTATAAAGTCTTTTATTAAAATAATAAGAGCTAAGATTATAAAATTAAAAGAGAAAAGTATTTAGTAAGAAATAGATTACTAAAATACTAGATCTAGGCTTTTTCTTCTTCAATAAGTTTTTACGTATAAAATAGATATAGAAAACTTTCTAGAATAATATAAAATAAAGATTTATATATATAGCGATATATAGCTAGTTAATTCATTATAAACTATATATATAGTAATACTAGTTACCTGAACCTTTTAGGTAGTTATAGTAATTATAGTATAGTTTAACTTCAAGGTCTACTAGTTTAATATTATTAATATATTTCTAAATACCATAAAGGATCCTAATAGATTTCTAATAATAGTTGAATTACTAGATAGATTCAAGGTTATAAAGTATTATACAGAGCTCGAATATATTTTTTATAGACTTTAAAATATACTTTTTTGAGTATAAGACTTTTTATACTACTTTTAAGTTATTAGGCTTCTAGTTATACCTAGAAAGGTTTTATCTATTTAAAAATAAGAGTTTTAGTATTTTTTATCCTATTCTATATAGATAATATTCTTCTCTTATATTATAAAATAGCTAAAAAGATATTTATAAGATTATTAAAGATATTCAGTATATTTATAAACTTAAAGAATAGGGTTTTATTAAATATCTTTTTAAGGTTTAAGTCGTTTAGGATTATAAGTATTATAAGATTTACTTAATTTATAATATATATATATTACTAAAATTACTAAGTATTTTAATCTTAACTATAGTTTAATTCTAATAATATTACTTCTAGTAGTAATTTTTACTATAAATACTAGTTAAGTTATATTTAAGGAGATTTATAAATACTAGACTAAGGTTAGTCTAATTCTTTATATTCCAATTATAGTATAACTAGATATTCTACTTATATATTTTCTATTTTTAAGATATTCTATAAATTTGTTTTAAGTATAAATAGATACTATAAACTATATAATTCAATATATCTATAAGATAAGATTCCTAGTATTATAGTTTAGAAGTTTAGGGAATATTAATAAGATATTCTAAATATTTCTAATTACTAGAGATATTTTATTTATAAATTATAAAAAAACTTATAAATTAAGTTATAGCTATATTATTCCTCTATTTAGAAACCTAATTTAATAGAAGGTTACTTAATAGAGTATTCTAATTATATTAATAAAATAGAACTTCTTAGTTTAGAATATACTTTAAAAGAGGTTATAGTATTAAAGAGATTATCTTAAGATATTAAGTTTAATTTAGNTAGGAAATATTTAGAGAATCTATTATAATAACTACTAGATAATTAGACTAGTAATCTTAGATAGTAAATATTTATTTACTAAATTTTAATATATAGAGATTTAATAGATATAATTTTACTAGGAATATTTAAAAAGTAGTTTTAAAGTAGTTTATATACCTCTAGATATAATACTAATAGATAGACTTACGAAGAATCTAATTTGAGTGAAATTTGAAAAATTGGGAATACTTCTTAACTTTATAGATCTATAAGTAATATTTTTAAGACTAGTTAAAATAATGGAAAAAACTATTTAAAGCTATTTTCCTATCTATTTAAATAATATAAGTAAGTAACTTAAATTAATCTTTATTTTTAATAGAAAGTTTTTGTAATATTAATATAGAGAATAAGAGTTTATTAGAACTCTTCTAATTACTTAGGAGGAATAAAACCTTTAAGATAAGTTTTTATCTAGCTTAGTATTAAGAATTTAAATTCTAAGTTCTAAATAAGTAGGTAAAATATAGTAATAAATATATAGAAATTAATACTATAATTTCTAAGGAGAAAATAAGCTTAAACCTAAATTAAAAGTAATTATCTAAAACTAGAAGTATAACTATATCTATAACTTCTAACTATTCTAGGAACTAGCTAAAGAGTTCTAAATATACTAAGAACTAGTTAATATATAAATAGTCTACTAACTAGAAAACCTATCTCTATTACTAAAAAACTAAAAATATAGTTATTTAAAACTAGTTAGGGTAGTAGTATAAGCTAGGGAACTTAAATTAGCTAGGAGGGTAATATAGGCTAGGGAGTTTAAATTAGTTAGGATACTTAAACTAGAAAAGATTATTTAGTAATAGGTATTCTAGTAATAGGTATTCTAGCTTGTTTCTATTCTTAATAAAATTAACTTTAAAGTTCTTCTGTTATATTAATTATAATTTAAAATAGGTAAGTTTCTTTATAATATTAATCTTTTTACTTCTTAACTAAAAATAATTAAATTTAAATAAAAAGTTTTAAGTTAAAATATTTATTTTACTAGTATTAGGAATTTTAAGAGTTTCTAAATAGTTTTTAAATACTTTGTAAGTATAATTTAAAACTAAAATATAAGTATTTCTCGACTTATTCTTATACTGATAAGATTAGTTAGAAATTAAGTTTTACCTACTAATACTAATAGTATNAATTTAATTTAAGTAAAGTTTAAATAATTTAGAATATTTCTTAATTTTATAAATCTATAAGTAATATTTTTAGGACTAGCTAAAATAATAGAAGAAACTACCTAAGGTTATTTCTTTATTTATTTAAGTAATATAAGTAAAGTAAACTAGTAATTCCTATTTTTAATAGAAAATTTTCATAGTAGTAATATAAAGGGTAAGAGTATATTAGAACTCCTCTAATTACTTAGGGGGAATAAAGCTCTCGAGATAAGTTTTTATCTAGCTAAGTACTAAGAACTTGAACTCTAAGTTTTAAATAAGTAAGTAAAATATAGTAATAAATATATAGAAATTAATACTATAATCCCTAAAAAGAGAGAAAGCTTAAGCCTAAACCAAAGAAATTTATCTAAATCTAGGAATATAACTATAACTATAAGTTCTAAATATTCTAGGGGCTAGCTAAAATGTACTATAAGTTCTAAATATTCTAGGATTTAGTTAAAGTATAGGAAGCTTGCTAACTAGGGAGTTTATTATTATTACGAAAAAGCTGGGGATAGGTAGTATAGGTTAGGGTATTTAAATAAATTAGGATATTTAAACTAGAGGAAGCTATTTAGTAATAGGAGTTCTAGTAGTAGATTCTAGGCTATTTCTATTCTTAATAAAATCAGTTTCGAAGTCTTTCTATTACTATAATTATAACTCGAAGCAGGTGAGTTTCTTTGTATTAATAAATTTCCTGCTTTTTAACTGAAAATAGTTAGACTTAAATAAAAGGTCTTAGGTTAAAATATTTACCTTATTAGTATCGGGGATTTTGAGAGTATTTAAATAACTCTTGAATACTTTGTAAATATAGTTTAAGATTAGAATATAGGCGTTTTTTGATTTATCTTTATACTAATAATATTAGTTAGAAATTGAGTTTTGCTTATTAATACTAATAGTATAAAAATGAGAGCTATATAAGAGGATAAAACTAGAATAATATTTTATATAAAGAATAGTTTATACTAGTTATAAGTTATTAAAAGCTTTTATTTAGAATAAATAATCTTTATATTCTTTAGTTAATTTATTTTTCTTAGAAAAGGTGGATTTTGTAGGTATTTATTTTAGAGTAGTTTTTGTAAGATTAGGTTTTATAATTTTTCGCTTCGTGATTTGTAGCTAATATTTGAGATTTTTTATTTCTAATCAAGTTTCTTAGTTTCTAATCTGAGAAGATTTTCGTGTTATATTAATAATAGTTTTTAAGTATTTCTTAAGTAGTTTAATTATTTCTTTAGTATTTTTATTATTATTTTCTATTTTATTATTATTATTAATAAGCTTAGGTATATCTTTTTCTAGGGGTTTCTAGTTAGGTTATTTCCTTTATTATTAGAAGGGAACTTTAGAATAAATACTTTTCTCGGGTAACCTCGAAGTTATTTTAATTTAATAGTAGTATTAGGATTTATAGTTAGAATAATTCCCCTTTTCATAATATTACTTAACTAAAGTATTTTAGGGAGTTTAGGGGATAGTAATAGATATTCTAATAAGTTAAGAAACTCTTTAAAATATGGATAAATAAATAATTTTAGGTAAAATAATTTATATTTATATTAATAGAAGAAACTTAAACTATTAATAAGGTTATTTTCCTCAAGAAATTTAAACTAGGCTTAAATCTTTAAAATAGACTATTCTTAGATAAAATTACTAAAAATAATAAATATATTAATAGAGAGGGAAGAATAAGGAAAAAAATAGAAATTAAATTTCTTAAATAAGAAGAAATTATTCAGAAACTACTAAAAAATAGACTTCTTTAAAGGAATATAAAAGAGTATTTCAGGTTTAATATTTATTATTTTTATTAAATAGATAAAAGCGAAAAATACTTGAGGTAATTTTAAATAATAATTCTTAGTTATTTTTTAGATTAAAGGTAAGGAGAAATTACTCTAATTTAGAGATATAGCTAGTAAATACTAGTACTAGATAATCAGTAGAAGAAGATATTAAATATTTTAAGAAGTTACTAGTAATATTATATTAATTCTCGGGTTTAATAATATCTCTCTTAATAGGTTTAAAGGGTTCTTCCTATAATTAGAATATTAATAATAACTAATATATATTATTATATTTAAAGCTAATATGTAGAATTTATATTACTAAAGATATACTATTTATAAGTAAAAAGGTAACTATTAAAAATATTAATATAGAAGAGAAGAAAGAAATCTAGTAAGTTAAAAATTAATAAATAATTTATTTATAGTATATATAAAGATCGGATTACTAG
>RYZW01001748.1:0-17655 GCA_004367215.1 Colletotrichum trifolii | reverse complement strand
ATATAAATCTATCCTTGATAAAATCACAACTCTTAATAAAAGTTTAAAATATACTCTAGTACTTACTAATAAAAATATTACTTATACTAAACTTCTTTAATTTTATATAGTAATTCCTAGTTATTTTAAATATTTAGAGATATATCATATAGTATAACTACTACTTAAATTAACTCTATTTATAGTTTAAATTATAATCCTATAGTTTCTCATATTTGTATACTTTAAATAATTAGCTCCTTTCTAGTATATTTATTTATTCTAACTGGTCTTTTAATATAAGAAAGAAATAGTTTAATATTAATCTTCTATTCTATTACTTATATCTAGTAATTAGTTTCTCTATTAATTACTATTACTACTTTTTTACTATCTTTCTAAATCTTATAAATTAAAGAGTTTCTCTATCTTTTTACTTATTCTTTAAATATTAATAATATTTAGAAGACTAAATTATAAATTTATTAAATAGTATAAATAAAGAAAATAAACCTGAAAATCTATCTTTAATAATAAAAACCTAGGAGTTACTTATATATATTCTAAAGAAGTTAAGTAAATTCTAAATAGAATAATAAAATAAGTAAACTAGATATAATTCTAAAGTTTATCTAGAGATAATTTATTAAAAATAAAATATTATATAATAGGAGTAGTCTAATTACTTTAATCCTATAATCTTTACTTTTCAAGTATTAAGAATTAAATACTTAAGAGTAGTCTATCTTAGATATTTAACTTAAAAATATTATAGATAAGTATTATTAAACTTTAGTTCTAAGAGAACTATTTTAAAATATAATTAAGAAAATAAAATACTTAATAATTCCGAGATAATACTAGAAATACTTAAATAAACTATAAAATAGTGTAAAATAAGCTTATTTCTAAAAAGAGAATATTTTCTAAATAATTACCTTATATTAATAAAATACTTAAATAAATTAAACCTAAGAATATAGTCTAGTACTATATATTCAATCTTAGTTTTATTAAGAAATAATACTTCTAAAATAATATTAGTATAGAAATATATAATATAAATAATATTATCTAATATTAAATTAAGTATATTCTTCCCCTTTAGAATATTAGAGATCTTCTTGATAATTCTTTTATTTTATCTAACTATAAAGAAGTTAGCTCAACTATATTAAACTAAATCTATTCTTTTACTAAACTTAAAAGATCTTTTCTTAAAAAAGTCTATTAAATTAGTAATATAGACTATTTTATAACTATTAAAAACTATACTTTTCAAAAGTCTATAAAATCCTTAAATAATCAAAAAACCCCTAAGGGAATTTTAGATAGCTTTTTAGAAAGAATAAGATTAATACTAATATATATTAAATTAGAAGGGTAATTATACTACTAGATGTATTATTTAAAAGAACTAACTTAGCTTTTAAAATATATAAAAGAATTTCTTTAGTTTTACTAATATACTTTTTAATATTTAATTATCCCTTCTTAGTAAACTTCTATTACAAAATATAGAGTTTAGAATTATTCAACTTATTAATTATACTACTTCAAATAGTAATAGATATCTAAATATTAGGAAACCTAATATATAAACTAGTAATAATGTGTTTAATATATTTATAAATCTCTAGAAAGTATAGGTAATTCCTAAAAATATATAAATATTTTATTTTAATTTAAATTATATCTAATATCTTATAAGAATACCTAATATAACTAGTATTTTACTATAATCCTTAATTAAACTTTGATTAATATAAAATATAACTATTAAAATCTCTCTATATTTAACTAAAATCCTAATATTAAAATTTAGAATTTCTCTTTTAAAAGTATTTATAAGAGTATATATAGTACTAAGACTACTATATAAATCTACTAGCTACTATACAACTCAGGTAACTTATATAAGATATAACTATTTTATTTATATATATTTAAATACTTAATTCTAATTAGAAGAAAATATATTCTTTAATAATTTATTTTTAGACTGTATATTATATTCTTTATTTATTATAGTTATAAGTTTAGTTATGTTTAAATATCTCTAAACTACTTATAAATAATAAATATAAAAGAAATTCCTTTTAATCTATTTTATTAGTTCTTTAACTTATTACTTAAAAATAATATACTTAATTACTAGTAATCTTAATATAATAGTTAAGCTATCTAATAGTTCTAATTTTAACTATTAATATATTATACTTTACTTCTATATAACTAACTAGAATATCTAGTAATATATTAATCTAGATATTAAACCTATCTTTAATATCTTAAGAATACTTAAACTATTTAAATTTAATAAATAACTTAGCTAAGAGAATACTACTTAAGAGAAAACTAAAAATATTATCCTTTATACTCTTATTATTTAAGGGAGTTTTAACTACTATTTAATAAATCTTAAGTTTTAAATAACTTAGAAATCTAACTAGAAAGAAAGAAAGAAATATTATAATACTATTTAGACTAAAATTAATACTATTATTAATAGTAGTTTTCTGAAACTTATTTAAATAGAACTTCTTAATAATAAGAATATATCCTTTAAAGTTTTCTTGAAAGTTCTAAAATATTAATATATTTAGAATAATTTAGTTATATAATATTAAATTAAAGTTAAATATAAAAGAATCCTTAAGAAAACTAATTTAAATATCTCTAGTCTAGTATAGTATAATAAATAGTATACTATCTACTTCTAAGTAGTTATATATAATATCTTAGAAATCTAGGGAACTCTTATAATTAAAGAATAGTTTTAAATATTTACTTAATATATTTTACTTTATTAAATTCTAATTTAGTTTTAGGATACTTTCTAGAGAAAAACTCTAAACTTTAATATTATAACTTTAGTTAAATATAGAAAGATCTTTATAGTTATATTTTATACTAATAAAAGTTTAACTAAGGATTATAGTAGAATACTAGTTATAATAGTCATTCTTATAGAAAAGTTAAATATAATTTAAACTAAAATAAAATACTTATATGATTTTAGGAGTTACTTATATTTTCTAGAAGATTATAAATATGTTAAGTATACTATTACTAGTTTATACACTAGGTTCCCTAATATTGAAATATCTATTACTATTTAAAATAGTATAATTAATAGGATAAATAACTCTAAACTCTATATTCTATAATAGAAGTTTACTAAGAAAAGATAGTTAAATACTAAGAGATATACTAGTAAAACTAAAGAGTTTTTTAAATACTTTAAAAGCTAGATTAATCCCCTTAAGTAGTAAGTTTAGTAGTACTAATTACCCCTCTAACTTAATATATATTAGTATTAATCTTATTCTTCTTAAAAAGTTACTTAAAGTTCTTTTAGGGTTTTTTTTAACTATTTAAGGACTTTATATATTTTCGAGGAGTATAGTCTTTAATAGTTATAAAGTAGTTTATATTACTAATTTAATAGATCTTTTTAAGAAAAGATCTTTTAAGTTTAGTAAAAAAAATAGATTTAATTTAATATAGTTTAGTTAATTTTCTTATAATTAGATAAAGTAAAGAATTTATTAAGAATGTTTTTAATAATCTAAAAAAGAAGAATATACTTAATTTAATATTAGATAATATTATTTATATTAAAAACTTATATATTAATATTATCTTAAAAATATTATTTCTTAATAAAACTAAGATCTAGTATATAGGATTAGACTATATTCTTAAGTTTAGCTTAATTAAGTATTCTATTATTATATAATAGTTATTTAGAAAGTATAATTTTATTTTCCTTAAATATAAACCTATTTTGAACTATCTTATAATCTATTTAAGTATTTCTAGTATTATCTTAGAATTACTAAATATTCTATTTTCTTTACTATACCCTAAAATAGTTCTCCTAGAATTAAAGTCTAATAATACTTATATATAATATCTTTAAATAGGATATCTAAGAAAAACTATTCTTAAATATTTAGTTTTCAATACTTAAAAAGTAAAGATTATAAAATTAAAATAATTATATTATTTATACTATATAATAACTTATTCTTGATAAGTTATCTCTAGATAAACTTTAGAATTATACTTAATTCGCCTATTCTATTATATTATTTAGGATCTATTTAATTTCCCTAAAATATATATAAGTAATTCCTAAGCTTTCATTATTAAAGATAAGTTTTTTAGGTTTTTTCTTTTTATTTGTACTATTTAATAAAGCTTATAGCTTAGTCTTTTAAGTATTATTAATATTTAAAGAATAGGTAAAGAGATAGAGAAGTTCTTTAATTTATAAGATTTAATAAAATATTAAGAAAGTAGTAATAGTAATTAATAAAGAAACTAGTTACTAAAGATAAGTAATAAAGTAAAGGATTAATCTTAAGCTATCTCTTTCTTATACTAAAAAACTAGTTAAAATAAATAAGTATACTAGAAAAGAACTAATTACTTAAAGTATATAAATATGAGAAATTATAGAACTACTATTTAAACTATAAATCAAATCTATTTAAATAATAGCTCTATTATATAATATATCTCTAAATATTCGAAATAACTAGAAATCACTATATAAAATTAAAGAAGCCTAGTATAAGTAATACTTTTATTAGTAAATATTAGAATATGTTTTAAGCTTTATTAAGACTCGTAATTTTACTAGGGATAAATTTATATTTATAGTTATTAAGTATATTTATTTAAGAAATACTATAAATAAAATATTTTAAAAAGGTTATTTAAAGTTAAACTAAGGGGATATATTAGATACTTAGTAGATTATATTCTAAATACTTATAATTTATATAAGATCTAAATATTTACTTTTTAGATAATTATTATTATTTAAAATATTAAATTTAATAAGATAAGACTTTATTTAAAATAAAATTTATATAAAATATTTATAGAATAAATTATAAAACTACTAGTTACGTTATTTATAAAAAGAAAAAGGATTTTATTCTTAAAATATTTAGAGACTTTAGAATAATAAGAATACTTAATAAGGGGATTTCTCTTCTATTAGTTATCCTATTAATACTAGAAATAACTTAAGATATTAAACTAAACCTAGAATTAGTTTCTAAAACTAATAAGAAAAGTTTAATATTACTTAAACTAATACTTAAACTAATAAAGTTAGTCTAGGCTTCTAATTAAAAATAATTAAATATAATAATTCTAAGTAAAAACTAGAATTTAGGAAATATATTAATAGTTAGAGAACTAGATAATATATTTCAAATAAAAGATCTAACTAGCTAAGAAAAGATACTTATTTTAACTAAGAATAGAAGTAATTATTTTAAAACTTCTATTTAACTAATTTAAAGTAGATTAAAATATAATTTTAGACTTTAATTATTAAGGTTAGGATTTATAACTATTTAAGAACGAGGCTAATAATATAGAAATAGATAATAATAGTAATTAAAGCTAGAGATTACTATTAGTAATTATATAGTACTCTTAAAAGAATATAATAGTAATATTTTATACTTTATAGAATATAAATAGAATAGTTTTACTAGTATTTATCTACTTAATCAGTAGTAGAAACTAGACGAGCCTAGTCTTAACCTCCTAATAGTTTCCCTTATTATTCGAAATATAGTATTAAAAAAAAGATCCTTCTACTAAAATTCAAATATATTTTAATTAACTAGTTATCCTACTAAACACTTAAAAAGATATTGCTAATTTACTAGAACTACTATGAAATTCTTTTATTTAAATAATAAGAACTAAGATTATAAAGTTAAAAGAGAAAAATACCTAGCGAGAAATAGATTACTAGAATACTAGATTTAAGCTTTTTCTTCTTAAATAAGTTTTTACTTATAAAATAAATATAAATAGTTTTCTAGAATTGTATAAAGCGAAGATTTATATATATAAAGATATATAACTACTTAATCTATTATAGAATATATATATAATAACCTTAACTATTTAAATATTTCAGGTAACTATAGTAATTATAGTATAATTTAACCTCAAAGTCTACTAGTTTGATATTATGAACGCGTTTCTTAATACTATAAAAGATTTTAAAGAATTTCTAATAACTATTAAGCTATTAGATAATTTAAAAGTTATAAGGTATTATACTAAGCTTAAGTATGTTTTTTATAGACTTTAGGATATACCTATTCTTTGATATAAAACCTTTTATATTACTTTTGAGTTATTAAGTTTCCAGTTATACTTAGAAGAGTTTTATTTATTTAAAAATAAGAGTTTAGTTATTTTTTCCCTATTCTATATAAATAATTTTCTTTTTATATATTATAAGTTAGCTAAAAAAGAGACTTATAAAATTATTAAAAGTATTAGAAATACCTATAAACTTGAAAAGTAAAGTTTAATTAAATATTTCTTAGGAGTTCGAGTAGTTTAGGATTATAAATATTATAAGATTTATTTAGTTTATAATATATATATTACTAAGATTACTAAATATTTTAATCTTAATTATAACTTAACTCTAATAATACTACTTCTAGTAGTAACTTTAATAGTAAGTCCTAATAAAACTATATTAAAAGAGATTTATAAATACTAGATAACAATTAGTTTAATTTTTTATATTTCTATTCTAATACAACTAGATATCTTATTTATATATTCTCTCTTTTCAAAACTACTTATAAATCTTTTTTTAATATATATAGATATTATAAACTATATAATTTAATATTTCTATAGGATAAGATTCTTAGTATTATAATTTAGAAACTTAAAAATATTAATAAGATACTTTAAATACTTTTAATTATTGGAAATACTTTATTTATAAATTATAAAAAGACTTAAAAATTAAATTATAGTTATATTATCTCTTTATTTAGAAAACTAATCTAATAGAAAACTACTTAATAGAATATTATAATTATATTAATAATTAAAATAGAACTTCTTAGTTTCAAATATACCTTAAAAGAAACTATAATACTAAAGAAACTATTTCAAAATATTAAATTTAATTTAGGAGATATTTAGAGAATCTATTATAATAAGTAATAGATAATTAAACTAGTAATCTTAAATAGTAAATACCTATTTACTAAATTTTAACATATAAATATTTAATAGATATAGCTTTACTAGGAATACTTAAATAATAGTTCTAAAGTAATCTATATATATATAGATATCATACTAATAGATAAGCTTATAAAGAATCTAAAACAAGTAAAGTTTAAATAATTCAAAATACTTCTTAACTTTATAGATCTATAAGTAATATTCTTAAGCTTAGTTAAAATAATACAAAAGGTTATTTAAAGCTATTTCCCTATTTATTTAAATAATATAAATAAAATAAACTAAAGTAATCTTTATTTTTAATAAAAGGCTTTTATAATAGTAATAGAAAAGGCGAGAGTATACTAGAATTCTTCTAATTACTTAAGAGGAACGAAACTCTTAAAATAAACTTTTATTTAGCTAAATACTAAAAACTTAAACTCTGAACTCTAAAGTAGGTAAATAGCTATAATAGGTATATAGAAATTAATACTATAACTTCTAAGGGGAGAAGGAATTTAAGTCTAAACTACAAATAACTACCTAAATCTAAAAGTATAACTATAACTATAAGCTCTAAATATTCTAGGGATTAATTAAGATATACTATAAGCTCTAAATATTCTAAGACTTAGTTAAAGTATAGGAAGCCTACTAATTAAAAAGTTTGTGATTATTATTAAAAAGCTAGGGATATAGTTATTTAAAACTAGCTAGGGGGGTAATATAAACTAGGAAGTTTAAATAGGTTAGGATATTTAAGTTAGAAGAAGTTATTTAATAATAGGAATTCTAGTAGTAAATTCTAAGCTATTTCTTTTTTTTAACAAAATTAGCTTTAAAACCTTTCTATTATTATAATCATAACTCGAAATAGGCGAGCTTCTTTATATTATTAACTTTTTTATTTTTTAACTAGAAATTGTTAGACTTAAATAAAACGTCTTAGGCTAAAATACTTACTTTATTAGTATTAGGGATCTTAAGAGTATTTAAATAACTCTTAAATATTTCGTGAATTTAGTTAGAAACTAGTATATAAGTAGTCTTCGAGCTATTCTTATATTAGTAGTATTAGTCGGAAACTAAATCTTAACTATTAATACTAATAATATAAAAATAGGAGTTTTATAAGAAAATAAAACTGAAATAATATATTATATAGGGGATAGTTTAAACTAGTTATAAATTTCTAATAATTCTTATTTAGAATAAGTGATTCTTATATTTGTTAGTAGTTTTACCTTTTTTAGTAAAAATAGATTTAGTAAAAGTCTTTTTTAGAATAATAGATTTATTACTAGGTTTAGCGAATTAGTATTTAGTAGCTTCTAGCTAATATTTGAGATTATTTATCTCTAATAAAGCTTTTTAGTTTCTAATCTAAGAGGATTTATACATTATATTAATAGTTATTTTTACACGTTTCTTAAGTAATTCAGTTACTATTTTATTATTTGTATTATCATTTTCTTCTTTATTAGTAACAGCTTTGGGTATTTTATCTTTATTACTAGTAGGCTTAGGTATTTGTTCTCTTTTTTTAGATATACTAGTTAAATTATCTTTTTTATTATTAGAAAAAAGCTTTAAAATAGTAGTTTTCTTTAGATAACTATAAAGATATTTTAGACTAATACTAGTAACGGGATTCTTAGATAAAATAGTACTTTTCTTCATAATACTACTTAATTTTAGTATTTTAGTAAGTTTAGGGGTAGTAATAAATATTTAGGTAAATTAGGAAAGTTTTTAAAGTATAACTAAATAAATAGTCTTAGTTAAATTAACTTACCTTTATACTAATTAGAAATTTTCAAAATACTAATAAGGTTTTACTTTCTAATAGAATTAATTTTAGTTTAAATCTTAGAGATTAAATATTTTTAGATAAAATTACTAAGGAGAATAATTATTTAAATAAAGAGAGAAGAATAAGGAAAGAAATAATAATTAAATATCTTAAATAAGAAGTAATTAGATAAGAACTACTAAATAAAAAAGACCTCTTAAAAGAAATATAGAAAGGTATTTTAAGTTTACAACTTATTATCTTTATTAGGTGAATAAGAATAAAAAATACCTAAAATAACTTTAGACTATAATTCTTAGTTATTTTTTAAACTAGGGTTAAGGAATAATTACTCTAACTTAAAAATATAACTAGCAAATACTAGTACTAGATTATTAATAGAAGAGGAAATAAGGTATTTTAGAAAGTTACTAGTAGTATTATATTAGTTAATATTAGTATTAATAATTTATATCTTAACTTCTATATAAGGATTTTTAAGTTTAATAATACTTTTCTTAATAGATATAAAAGGTTTTTCCTATAGTTAGAATATTAGCGATAACTAATATATATTATTATATTTTGAATTAATATATAGAATCTATATTACTGAAATATACTACTTATAAATAAGAAAGTAACTATTGAAAATATTAATATAGAGGAATAAAACGAAATCTAGTAGGTAAAAAATCGATAAATAATTTATTTATAGGATATAAAAAGATTAGATTACTAGTAATTTTAGAAAGGACTAACTAATTACTCTTATTAGAATATAATAAAAATAGTTAAATATATAACAGATCATAATAATTCTATTAATTTCTTTTATTTAAATACTAGAAAATCAATTTTAAGAACTATTTACTTTATTTTATTTTATTTAGTATATTAGTTGAATAATATAAAGGTATTTCTAGTAGCTCTACTACTAGGGGGGTATATAAGAATACATATAGTACTAAAGCTACTATATAACTCTACTAGCTACAATACGACTTAGGTAACTTATATAAAATATAACTATTCTATTTATACGCGTTTGAATACTCAATTCTGGTAAGAAGAAAATATACCTTTCAAGAACCTATTTTCAGACTATATACTATATTATTTATTTATTATACTAACTCATAATCTCTATATAAATATAGTAGAACTTAGCCTATTTTCATTAGTAAATAATCTTAATACGTTAATTAATTATAGCTAATAGCTAACTTACAAATAATATTTATATAAATATAAATACTCCTAATATAACTAGATAGTTTTTAAAACCTCTATAATTATATTACTATAATACTCTAAAATATTTAGTAACTAGTATTATAATAGTATATTAATATTAAAATATTACCTAATTAATACCTAGTCCCCGATATTATTAGCTTAATATAATAAGTTATAAGTTAACTAGATAGTTTTCTTTTAAATAAATATCTATAAATTACCTATTAGTTATAATACTTAGGATAATTTTATTAAAACCTATTTTAATAAAACAATGGCTTTAGTTAAAATAATTATAGCTAGATATCTCTATACCTATTCTATACTTCTCTTTTTATAGGTAATTATATAGATTTCGAGGAGATTTTAATTCTATTATAAAAGATATAGCAGAGTGATAGATTATAGAATACTTAGTTCTTAGTACTTTATTTTATTCTATTTTCAAGAAGTTTATAAAAATTCTTAACTTTATAACTTTAGTAGTTACTTTTAGCTATATATACTCAGTTTTAGTCTCAATATACTTCTCCCTAATTATTACTACGAGGTCTTCTACTATGATAAAATTGAGTATTAAAACAAGAAGTATAATTATCTATAATAATAAGTAATTTCATTACTATTTTAACTACTTCTATACTAGTCTTAGCACGAGTACTATTATCGGGTAAATAGAATTATCTTAGCCATTATAGAAATATATCATTTTCCTTAGTTTTTCTAGTATAGTAAAATTAGTTATAATGTTATCAATTTTTCAGTAGAAACTTGAACTCTTATTTTAAATATTTAAAATAATAAGAGAAAACTTTAAATCTGAAATAAGCTTTTATATTTCTTGAAATATAAGCTAAATTATATTTCGATATATTATTACTATATATACTTTTAACTAATTTAGAAAAGTTCGATATTTAATATTGTACCTAAAAAGATTGAGAAAGTTCCTTATTTCAAATCTAGACCTTTTAAAAAGAATTTAAAACTTTAGATAATGAAAGCTATATAACTAGTCTTTTGGCTGAAATAGCTATAATACTATATAGTAAATATACTATAGAGAAAAGGTTTTATAATTATCTGAAAGATTCTTACTAGAAATTATACCTAGTATAATATGAAGCCTAAATTAAGTAAAACCTATAGAGATACTAAGATCTGTATAATAACTATAAAAGAATAAAGAAAAAGGTTTCATTTTTAGAATACTATTTTTCATATCACTTTAGTTATAAACCTTATCTCGTTTTAGTAATTATGATAATAACACTATTAGTAAGATATTAGGCTCAATTCCCTATTTTAATTATGAAAAGAGTAATTATTCTAACATTACAATAATTGATATTTAATATAACTAGTATAGCTTTGAATACTTTACAGTTCACATAATATCAACTATTTTCATAATAATATAATTCATATAATATAAGCGTTCTTCTAAATATTACTACTATTAATAGTATTCTATAGATATTATTTAAGAAGTTCTAAAAAGTAGCAAATAGTTCTAGTAATAGTAAATAAAGTATCCTAATAAAAGGTTTTTTACCTATTGTATCTTAATGATTCGAGGTATTTATATTACTAATAGTAATTTAAAGTGTAATAGTTACTAGTTTATTCAGGGAATAAATAAGATTTATAGTATTAGTACAGTAAAGTAAAACATCTACTATATGGAATACAAAGAGTACTTGATATATTATTACTAAAGATATATTGTTTTCAATTTCTATTCTTATTACTAGATATTTTAGTTTTAATACTTATAGATAAAACTACGAATTACTCTTAAGATTTCTATTTTAGTAATTATATTAGAGTTGTTACAATAGAAATATTTAAGAACTTCATTATGTTCTGTAAATACTAATATAGTATTAATGTTAAAGTCTTGAAGTATAAGAATAAAGCTCTTAGGTATAAAATATAAAGATAAATCTTACCTCTTGAAATATATATTTTAAGCTATTGACTCTATGTAGTTCAAGCCAAAATAGAAGTATTTATTAGAACAGATTGATAGGTAAGTAAATCAATAGTTAAATTATTTCTATAGATAATTGTAAAATCAGGAGAAATATAATATAATAAAAATAGTTTTCTTAATACAGAGACTTGATTAAAATACTCTTAATAATAATAGCTAATTAGAATGAGAAATAGTAATTCGATTAATAGTATAATTAACTTTCTCTAACTATTATTCAAAGAAATATTGAGGTTTTTATATAGAAGGTTTATTTCGGAGTTCTAGTTACAGCTAAAGTATTACTAGAGCTCTAACTATTTCTATTATTTAGATCTCCTACCTAAGCTAAATTGGTATATGTTATAGTATTCTTAATAAAAGGTATATTTTTATAGTTATAAGTGTTTCTATATTTCTTTATTAGTACTTAAATAATTCTATATAATGAAAAGCCAAAAGAATAATTCTTATCTAAATTATAAATAAACCCAGAAAAGGCTATCATTATAAAAGAGATGTTGAGTTTTACTTTTAGAATTCAAATAGAATAGAACTCCTATTTCCTTTTAAAACTCTGTAATATTAGATTTTAAAAGATTTCTTTTACTTTTAAATAATTCAAATTTATTATTTATAAGGGCCTTAAATTCATAAATAATTTCTTTGTTATATTTTTAAATCGTTCTTTTAGTATATTTATTTTAATTAATAACAACTGTTTTTCCTTTTTGGTTTATAGATAAAGTATACGTTTGAAAAGTAAAAGGATCTTCTAAATTCTCAATCTGTATTTTCTCTTTTAAAGAATTACATATATGATTAGTTATTTCTTCATTATTAGTAGCTAGTAATATGGTATCTACATAACAAACTAAAATAGCTTTGTAGGGTTTTTTATTTAAAGTAGAACTTACTTTATTATAAAGAGAAATAAAAAATAAGTTCAATAAAGAAGACTTTCAACTAATTTTACTAAATTTGAGGATTCTACTTCAGAGTATATAATACTTTATTGGATACCTAAAGAAAGATATAGTTCTTATTAATTTGATGAGTGTTTCTTTTTACATTAGGATGAAATTCTGAAGAACTATATCTAACATTAAAATAAACTCTAGTTAATAGATAAATATATTGAAGTTTACTAATATTAGTAAAAGTAAATACTAAATTAGTATCATATTATATCAAGACTTATCCCAAGTAAATATAAAGTATTATTATATATCTCTAACCTTTTAACTTATAAATAGTACTAACGGTATCTATATAATTCATGTTTAAATATTAATTATAACTTCAAATTACCTATTTAGCTTTATGTATAATATGGTTAGTTAGATTGTATACTCTCAATTCATCAACCTATCTACTACCTAGAATATTAATATCTTTAATATCAATAGTAGATAGAACTATTATTTTCAAACTATTCATAAATCCTATTTATTCTATTTCTTTTATTATACCTAGAATCTGATCTCTATATTTAGGGGATTTCAAAGCTTAAATAAGAGAGGTAGGTTCTTCAATACTATTTATTAATAAAATATAATAAGCTTCATTATCTTCATTAGTATTTTTATATGAGTTTATATAACTACTTAAATTAAAGTAGTTTAAAATAGTGAAAGAGATATTATATTACTTCTACTCTTTTTAGCTCTATCTAATATCATAAATAAATCACTATATAGGTTAGACTTCTCTAAATACTATTATTATTCTCTATATCTAATTCTAACATTCTACTTTTTCTAGTTGTTTTGATATTAAAATTCTCTTTTAGATATATTCTAATCATTTCTTAAACTGTAGTAATACAATTTCTTAAATAACTATTATTATTATTATTATTAATATTACTCTAATCTATGGTAAAGATAAAGTTAGTTATACTTAGAATAAGATTCTTTTAAAGGAAGCAGATTTATAGTTATTAGAATTCTTTTCTAAACTAATAAATAGATGTAACTCTTTTTCTAAAGTATAAATAGTATTTTCTAGGTATTTAATATTTCTAGACTCTATAACTTTTCCTTTATTAAGTTCCTAAATCTTATAAATATTATTTCTAAAAGTCATGTTAGCTATTTTATAAATTCTTAGATCTAATCTTCTAGTTAAAGAACTTTTATTTTTATAGTAATAGGAATTACCCTATATCTTTATATTATTAATATCAAACTTTATTTTATTTTATATTTCATAAAGAACCTTAAAGTTTATAGAACCATAGAAAGTTCTATTATATATATAAATAGAAACTATCTAAATATCCCCTTATTTAGTTACTTTTACTCTATACCTAGAATAGTATCTAAGCCCTTTACCTTATATATAGATCTAACTATATACTTTACCCAATAATAGTATTTATACTAATACTAGCTCATAACTAGTTAAAATAGTAATAAAATTACCTATTATTATAGATAACTATACCCCTAATTCTAATATTTAACTTTATAATAGTAAAAAACTTCGTAGTAATAGTCTATATAGGGAAAGTTTTATTAAGATTANTATAGTAATAATCGGGGAAAGCTTTATTTAAGTTAGGGCTTAGTATATATAACTAAAAATAACTATTAAGGTTATAAAGTTAAGAACCTTTGTGAACTTCTTAAAAATAGAATAAAATAGAGTATTTATAAGAGCTAGGTATTCTATAACCTATTACTTTTCTATATCTTTTATAATAGAACTGAAATCTCCTCGAAATCTATATAGTTACCCGTAAAAAAAGAACTATAGAATAGGTATAGAGATATTTAGCTAAAACTATTATAACTAAAGCTATTACTTTATTAAAATAAACTTTAATAAAATTATCCTAAGTACTATAATTAATAGGTAACTTCTAGATATTTAAAGAAAATCGTCTAGCTAACCTATAACCTATTATACTAAGCTAAAAATATTAAGGACTAAGTATCAATTAAGTAATACCCTAATATTAATATACTACTATAATACTAGTTACTAGATACTTTAAAATATTATAGTAATATAATTATAGAAGTTTTAAAAACTATCTAGCTATACTAGAAATATCTATATTTATATAAGTATTATTTATAAGTTAGCTATATTTAATTAATATATCAAAATCATTTACTAATAAAAGTAAGCTAAGTCCTACTATATTTATATAGGGATCGTGAGTTAGTTTATATTAGTAATAGAGAACGTTTATATTAGTAGTATAAAATCTTATCTTAGGGGTAAGTAAAACTTAGTCTATAATAGAGATATCAGGGTCGCGGATATTAGAATTATAATTTAAATAGAATACTTGTAATTAGTAGTAATTGAATATTTTAAGATATTCGAATCGTGTATAGCTATAAGGGTATAAGGGCGTGAAAGTATAAAAATATAAAGGCGTGAGGGTGTAAAGGTATAAGGTTATCGCGGAAGGAGTTATCAATTATTTATTATCTACGAAAAAGTTAATACGGGGCAGGTATACTAGCTACTATAGCTGCGAGGGGTTCAGCCCTAGATTTACTAGGGGCCAGCTATAGTAAGTAGTAAGTAGGGGGAGTAGGAAAGCTAAAGTTATACTTCAGGGGGTAATATATCTACTAATAGTCATAGTAGAGAGCAAGCTATTAGCCCCTCCCAAATATCCCCTCATAAATAATAAGATAAATTAAAATTCTAGTTTTATTTACTAGAACACTTATTATTCTTTCCATGAAACTATTAAGTTTGTAAATATAAAGAAACTTAATATTATTAACAGTACTAGAGAATAAGAATTAATATCTTTTATATTTCTATTAATAAATCTATTTTCTCTATTAATATTAAGTTCTTTTATCTCTTCTTAATTATTATTATTATTCATTAACTTCGTCATGTTTACTAAAAGCGCCGTGAGGTAAGAGCTACTTTATTGAGGAGAGTTATAACCACTTTATATATTTCATTTATAGAACCCCCTTTAGTTAGTTTAGGGAAGTAGGAGCTTTAGGTTTAAAAACCTCTTTCCTTTATTTTTTGTTATCAAATATGTTATCTTTATCTAATTCTGAAGAACTATTTAAATAAAGAAAACTTTAGGTAATAAATATAATTAGTTAATCCGATAGCTAATAAATACGCAAATTATTTCATAAAGGAAAAATATAAGCTTATATTTATTATAGCTATTCTTTAAGGATTATAGTTATGTAATACTAATATCAGCTAGCTAGTAGTACTTATTACTAGCTATTAATAGTTACTAGTCATTAATAATTATTAGTAAATACTAATAGCTAGTAGTAGTTATTATATAGTTTATATAATAAGAAAATATATATATACTTACTAGTCGCGTTTATTGACCGTAAACTTCGAACCTACTATTCTTATTATGATAGTAAGAGCTAGCTAGACGTTAAACTACTATATTAAACAGGTAGAAGGTAACTATAATAATATTATGATTTATTAATTATAGTAATTACTATAGTAGTCAATACCATAATTACTACTATAGTAACTATTATAATAATTAAAGTTATCTAAAATATATAATACTTATAGTAGTTTTACTACTTCTAATAATAATAGTAGTAGTTATGCTTCTATATTATCTATAGTATCTACGTGAATACGGGGTAGTGGAAGTTATGCTTCTATGTAAGGTAAGAGTAGTACTAGTACTAGTAGTACTAGTATCTACTTTCTAAAAGAGTAGATTTACGGTAAGAGTAGTACTAGTACTTACCTTCTACGTAGATAGATATACGATGATAATAATACTACTAATAATAATAATAATAATAATAATAGCCTAAGATCTATTTTTACTAATAAGGTATATGATTTTGAAAACTTTGAAAATAATATCTCCGATATTCCTGAAAATAGTATTCTTGATGAGGTAAATACTAGTAGCTATAATATACTTTACGATTATAGTATTTACAGTAGTAATAATGACGCTCCTGATAATTATATTAGTAATGATAATATAGTAAGTACTAGTAGTAGTGGTAGTTACTTAGAATATAATAAATTAGACTAAATAGAAAATAGGATTATAAGGGTATAGCTTTTTGTTTTAATTATGGGTAATTATTATAGAATAGTACTTAGGAATTATATAAATAGTATATAGTTATTAAAATAGGCTATAGCTAAAAGGGCTTAACTAACTAAAACTAGCCAACTACTCCTAGCTATAATACTAGAAAAGGTTTTACGTATAGTATATATACGTTATTTTATAGAAAAGGCAAAAGTAGGTAGAAAGTATTCGAAAAGTATTTTATGAAAAGAGTAATATATTCGTAGATTTATAATCTAAGAATTAACGCGATCTAAATAATAAGTTTAAAGATATCAAGAGAAGAGAAGTTAATTCTTATATTTATATATAATAAACTATCCTATTTATATTAGAGATAGCTATTAGTTTATTTATAATATATATTTATAGCTATTTATTACAAGCTATACCTAACTAGTTAACTATAGCTCTACCTAAGTCTCGATAACTATACCTAAGAAGTTAAATACTAATAAGCTACTAGTAAGCTCCTAATACTACTCCTAAGTAGATCTTTTATACTTTTCGCGAGAACTTCTCTTTTACTTTTTAGTTTTAAATGAATAATATTTATATTTCTTATAACTAAATTATAGCTTA
>RYZW01001745.1:0-17666 GCA_004367215.1 Colletotrichum trifolii | reverse complement strand
TTAGCTCTTGCCTTATTTACCCTATAGATATTACTAGTACTGGGGAACTGTTTAAACGGAGGAAACCTTAGGTAGTAAATATAGTTGGTTAATATAATAGCTAATAAATAGAAAGTATATATAGGCCTATATCTATTAGTTGTAGTTACTTTTTAAAGATTATAATTAGTTATATAATACTAATACTAGCTAGCTAGTAGCGTTTATCGCTAGCTGTTAATAGTTGCTAGCTATTAACAGCTATCGGCAAGAGCTAATAGCTAGTAGTGGTTACTATACTTGGTTTATATAATTGGAAGGTATGTGGCTACTGGTCGCGTTTGCTTGCTGTAGGATTCGAACCTACTACTCTTGCCGTAAAACGGTAAAAGCTAGCTAGACGTTAAACTACTACGTTAAGCGGGTATCTAAATTAATATAATTAAAATATTTAAACTTTTTAAAAATATTTGAATTTTTATTTACTTTATTAGTAAACTTACTTCTAAAGTAGGTTTAATAAATAAGTAGTTTATTACTTTTACTATACTAATGACTAATATTATTAATAGTATTCTTAATTAACTTAATAATATTACTAGTATAGCCTATATAGTTTTACTAGAATTTGAAGTTAATAATACCTTTATTAATAGTTATAAAAACTAAGCTTTTACTACTATAAATAGGAATACGGAGTTTATATAGGTTATTAACTTTTATTCTATTAAGTAATAGTTTATCTCTTTGAATATTAAAAAATAGAGGTTTATTATGATAAGAAATAGATAGAATTCTAGTAGAATTAAATTTAGATTAACCACATAAATTAATACTTAACTATAGTATAAAATAGATATTACTTAAAAGATATTCAACTTTATTAAAAATAATTTTCAAATTACCTTTTAGAGTTAAAATAATCTCTTTAGTATTTCCTTATTTAATAGGTTTTGAAACCTTTGTTTTATTAGATAAAAGAGTATGATTTTTAACTATATGATTAGTAGCCTTAAGATTAATATAAAAAGAAATTATTTTAGTCTTATTATTAAAACTTCTAGTTTCTTATATGTTTTTATAAATTAAAGAACCTAAAGTAATATTAGTATGAAGACTTTTCTTTAACAGAGGTTAAGTTATAGTTATATTTTCAAATTTAATACTTTCTTCCTTATCTACTTCTTCTTTATAAGAAGAATCAAGAGTTATAGTTATATTTTCAAACTTAATACTTTTTTCTTTATCTTCTTCTTTTTCGTTAGAAGAATCGAGTTATATTAGATCTTCAGAGATCCTTTCAATAATAGAAGTATCTAAAAAGGTAATATTAACCTTTTCTAAAGAAGTCTTATTCTTTTTCTTTTCTTTTGTAGAAGAAGAAGAGTCTCTTTTAGATTTTACCTAGTTAATAGACTTTTTAGAATAAGAACTAAAATAATTTTCCATAGTATAATTAGTCTTCCTATAATAACTATAAAAAATACTTTTCTATTTCTTCTAGGTTTTCTGAGCTTTTAGTTAAAGGTTAGAACCTTTAGTTAAGTTTTAGAACCTTTTCTTCGAAGTAAAATTAACTAAAGAAGTATTATTCTTTCTTCTAAACTTATCCAAAAAATTAGAAAATAGAAAATCAAACTTATAAAGGTTTTTATTAGTTCTAAGATTCCAAATTACTAAGATGATAAAACTTTTATAACTTTTATCTAAACTATTTAAAATATAAGCTATACTTACTTAATTAAGTAACTAATCTTTATTAAAAAATGAGTTATTAATAAATTCTTTGATCTTATTCAGAAACTCTTCTATAGACTTGAAGCTATTAAGAATTATATTAAAAAGTTCTATATAAGGAAAAAACTCGTTTAAAAAACTAGTTAGTTTATAGAGTTTCTTTTAAATAATTAAATATTATATAGGTATCCAATTTGTTCCTAATAATTCTTAAAAACCTATTCTTACAATTTAACTAAACATAACTTAAAATCTTTTTATATTTATTAGTATTATCTATAGAAATAGGCTTAGTTAAATTAATATATATAATCTTACTAATAAATAAAGCTTTTATATTAATAGATTAAATACTATAATTCTAAGTTCTTTTTAACTTAGGAATAAACATTGCCTTAGAGTTACTCATTTTCTTTAAAAATAACTTTAATAAGTAAAGTAGTTATTTAAAAGAAATTAATCTAGAATCTGTAATAGAATTAAGATACTTAAAGACTAACTCTAGTAAATAAATTATTAATTAATAGATTAATAAAAGTAATAGCTTAATAGTTAAATCCCGTAGGAATAATACTACAAGGCTAGCATTCAAATCTTATATAAAATATCTTTTTATAGTCTTTAGTAACTTTAACTCTAATTTATAAAAGTCTAAGTTAACTTATAAATATTCCTAGTTTATAAGATCTCTAAGAGATAACTTATAATTTCCTAGTTTATAAAGTTTCTAAGAAATAATTTATAGGGGTTCCTAGTTCATAAACTTTCTAGGAAATAACCTATAGAACTAATTCATAGACGTCTTAAGTAAACCTCTAAATATAAATAAGATTTTCAGTTTTTACTATTTAACTATTTCTTTTACTAGTTTAGTTGTTACACTTTAGTACTAGTAAAATAATAGTATAGAGGCTAATAATTCTTCAATTTTTCTATCTAGAATCTACCTAGATTTCTATAATATTTCCCTAAGGAAATCCTAGAGAAATCCTAGAGAAATCCCTAGGGAAATCCTAGTAATTTCCAATAGGAAATCCCCGGTAAATATCCATTAGAATGTTAAGCTTTCTATAGTATTCTATAATAATTACCCATCACTAAAGATTTTCGCCCTAATAAACAACTATTATAAAAGATTACTATTATATTAAACTACAAAAATAATCCTTTAAAAATAATTACTTAATCAGAAATCATAAGAAAATAAACTAAATAAAGCAAATAAATATCTACTAAATAAAAATAAAGTATAGAAATTCCAAATAACCTTAAATAACCTACTGTAATAGTATCATTTATAAATTAGTCTCATAAAAACTCTATATATAACAATTAAATTCCAATATATCCTTCTTTAACTATACTATTTATTAGTATTCCTCAAATCCTTTCTAAATAATTATCTATATTACCTCATTATATTATCTATAGAACGCATCTAAGAATTCCTCAGGAATAATTAAAAGAAATATAAATAATTCTTAGTCTAAGATATTACTTACTACTTAATTATTAACATAGTTAGAAAAAAGAAATATATTATTATTAATATATATTTATAAAAGAAACTCATACTATTAACTACTTATATTATCTAGACATTATAGTCTATTATAATAAATTTACAAACGAAAGGTTCTTCTTTATCTTGAATATAGCAATTTTAATATATATCTCTAACTTTAACTTATTTTCTTTATATAAACTTATAAAAGATATAAAAGATATATATAAAAAGAATTAGGAGAATTAACTTAAACTAAACATCTTTCCAAATAATATTATTATATAAATCTATAAGATACTTAGTAGTTATATTATTAGCTAGAAAATAAAAATTATTCTAGAAAGTACTTACTATAATACTTTAAATTATTTACAAAATAGGTTTATATTCTCTTAAATATATAATAAGTAAATAAAATACCTTAATCTCCTATTTAATTATTAACATTCCGCTAAAACTAGTAGTAGCAAATTAGTAAAATCTATTAATAAAATTAAGAGTTAGTACTACTTCTAAATTAGTAACTAAAGAATAGCTTAAAGGCTACAGGTTCCTCTATATATTAGTAATATTATCAATAAATTAAACTTACTTACTAAAATTAGTATTCATTTACCCTAATTAATACTTCAGGATTCTCTCTAAAGTAAAAAAGTTAGAATTATCCTTAATATCTAATAATAATATTAGGATTATTAAGGTCTCCGCCAAATTAGGTATTTCTTCAAATAACGTATTCATATTAGTCTATATTATTTTAACTATAATTCTACCCTCTTTATATTCTTAGACAAATCCTATAATAGTATTAACTTATTGTATAACCTTCTTAATCTTATCTTTCTATAAATTTCCCTTAATAAAGATTATTAATTAGTTCCTAGACTTAGCTAGGTATATAATAGTATTTCTATAATTTTATAATAAAAGAATAGGTATAAATAAGTTCTATAATTATGATATAAATCTACTAATTATATTCCTAAAGTAAGATATAGCGAAATTATTTAGAGTTTATATAGGTTAATCGAGGTAATAAATATAATCAATTAAAGCTATTAAGTTAGGGAATCTACTAGATTATAAAGTAGAATTCTAAAGAATAAAGTAGATTAGCTAATCCTCTTAGAAAAGTATAGTTCGTATATTAATATTACTATAAAATAGAAGTTAGGGATAAGTAATAAATATAAACTTAGCTAAATCTTTATTATTAGTATAACTAAATTCTTAGTCTAGGATAAAAATCATAATTTTCTAGAATAAGTTAAAGAGAAATATAATTCCCTTAACTTTTATAAGGTTTTAGTAATACTTAAGTATTTACTTATTAATATAACCCTATATAGTAAGTTAATTACTTATTAATTTAGTATACTTAATAATAGAAACTTTACTTCTATAGATAGTTAATATATAGAAATATCCCGGGAAAATAAAACTTTAACTTTCTTTTCCCCTAGAAAATAATTAATACTATAGCTTTAAATAGGATTTATCTTATAAGCGATTATTATAAGTAATATTTAGTACGAAAAACTAGTATATCATAACTAAGTATATAGAGAAGTAATAGGGAATATAAGAAGTAAAAGGAATTAAAATACTAATAAACAAAAAAACATCTACTTTTATCCCATATATTAATAATAGTATTTTTCTAGTATTTATCGTATTAGAAAAAGTATATAAAAAGATTTTATAGTAAAAGAAAAGTATATAATTAATCTAGTAAACTATTCAAAATATATTTACTAAATATATTATTATCCCAATAAATAATACTAGATTCTATTTATTATATCATAAACCTAAGCTTTAGGGCTTATATAGGATATTACTATTAAGGCTTTACATAACTACTACCCCTATAGTTTAGTAAAGAGTTTTTACCTTAAGTATAAACTTTTCAAGTTTATTAAAATACTATTAAAATACTACTAAAGTACTTCTTATAGCTAGTTTCTAATATTAATAAACTTCTTACCTAGGTTTAACTTAGTAGTAAATAGTAGATACTAAAAGAAATAGAAAATAGTAAAAAGATAATAGTAAATACTACTAATCTAGAACNACTTTCTACTTAGGTTTAATTTAGTAGTAAATAGTAGATATTAAAAGAAATAGAAAATAGTAAAAAGATAATAATAGATACTACTAATTTAGAGCTTTCTATAAAGCTTCTAATAGACTAATAGTAGACTAACCTAATAAATAACGAAAACTAATCCTTTTAAAATACTTTTACAAAACTCTAAGTAGATTATAACTTAGCTTTATAAGTATTATAAGTATTTAATTTAAAGCGAAAACTACTCTTTATTAGTACCTCTTTTAATAGTAATATTTTCTATTTCCCTATATAGTAGATAACTATATAATATAAGTTAGAAGTTAATTAGGTTTTTATTAGGAAACCTAAAGATTTCTAGTAATACTTATAGATTAGCTTATTATTTAAGGTTTAGATATAAATTAGTAATCTTTATACTATATAAAAGTTATAGTATAATTAGGATATTAATATATTCTTCTAATAGTTTACTAAGTACTATAAGAACCCCTATTATAATACTTAAGCTTTCGAGAAGATTTACTACTTCTATTAGAGGCTTAAATAGATATTCACTAAGTTCTTTATTAAGTTTAAATTAGCTATAGGATAGGTAGGGGGGTATAATTAAGTAGGGGATATTAAGTTAAACTATTTCTATCTAGCTTTTTCTTACTAAATTCAGATAGTTACTATTAGCTATAATATTAACTAAATAGACTATTATACTACTATCTAATAATACCATATAATCATAATAGACCTTGAAATTTTTAATATAGAGTTATAATATTATAAATAGTTATTATCCTTTTTTTAACTAGAACTAATAGTTAATTAGAATAGGGATATATAAATAATAAATATAAAGGTAATTTATACTACCCTAATACTAGTATAATACAACTATACTACTACCCCTTAATATTATAGGGGGTTAAATAAGTATATTACTATAACTAGTAAGTTTTAGTTAGCTTTTTCTACTAAAATATATAAGGTTTATTAGGTAGATTCTATAGTTATCTAGGTATTTATATAAGCTAGTACTTATATATATTATAGTACTAAAGACTATTTTATTATACAATATAGGCTATAGTTTACTTACTTACTAGTAACTTTTAATACTAATATTCAAATTTTATAGTTAGATAAAAAGATTATAGATAATAAGGAAAAAGCCTAGTTTCCTAGAAAAGACTCTTTAAGGGGTAACCTAGTATAACTACTAAGAATAATACTATAGTAATAGATAAAACTAGAGAAATATAGAAATAAATAGATAAACTACTTTTCTTAATTTCTATATTAATAAATAATAAATCTTTTATTTCTATCTAAATTAATAGTAATTATAATTATTATAAAATAATTAGTAAAAAGTTTATAAAATAATAAGATTTTATATTTATTATATTACTATAATTATACTAGTTAAATACTATTTTAAATATTAACTAGGAAACCTATATTACTAAAATAGCTAAAATATAGATTAACCTTAATAGTTAAGTATTAGAAGCTTTATTCTATATAATCCTAAGGATAGTATATTTAGTTATTTTTAAGAAACTATAGTTATAGTACTAATAAGTTATTTTAGATTTTATAAGGAATAAAATATAGATAGATTTAGTTAGTAGTTTAACTATTTAGATTATTAGTAATATACTAAAAGAGATATATATAGATAGATTTATAAACCCTATTAAATTACTAGTTATAATATTTTCTAACCTAGAAAAGGGGGAATAGGAATAGTTAGTAACTAGTTTAGTATAGATTAATATAGTCCTAGTAGCTATATTATTTATAACCTTAGAATAGCTATTACTTACTTTACTAGCTACTTATATTTCTTTTATAAATTTCTTTAATAAAGAGAAAACCTCTAGCTTTCTTCTATATAAAAGATCTGTTAACTATTATATTTACCTAAAAAAACCTAGATAGAACTAAACTAGATTTATTATAAGGATTATTATATAATATACTAAGGGAGTATTTCCTCGAGGTTTAATAATAGGTTATAGACCTAATAGATAAAAGTTAGGTCTAGGCTAGTTTATCTATACCTAGAATACTTATTTTCTTTATTAAGAAACCTAGGGGGAAATAGTAGTTTTACGTTGATTATTATACTTTTAATATTATTAGTATTTATAACTACTACTTTTTATTACTAATTAAAGAGATATTATAATTATTATCTAAGGTAATATAGTTTATAAAGGTTAATATTCGTATAATTTTCTATAAGATTTGTATTATAGAGGGAAATAAGTATAAGATTACTTTTTAAATCTATTTTAGCTTATTTAAGTAACTTATTACTTTCTTTAGGCTAATAAGTATACCTATAATATTTTAATACTATATTAATAATATACTCTAAAGTATTCTTAATAATCTTTTCTAGCTTATTTAGATAATATTTTTATCTATAGTTATAAGTTAAAGTATAACTATAAAAATAAGGTTAAGTAAGTTTTTGAATAACTATAAAAAGCTAGTTTATACTTAGATTTAGAGAAGTATGAATTCTTAGTAAAGTAGATAAAGTATTTAGGTTTTATTATCAAAGTAGGGAAAAGTATTTACTATAACCCCAAGAAAGTTAAAACTATCTAGGAATAGGAAGTTCCTAAGAATATCTATAATATCTAGAGCTTCTTTAGTTTCGCGAACTTTTACTATAACTTAGTTAACTATTTCTCTAGTTTAATAAAGCTTCTTATATAACTAATTTAGAAAGGGGTACTATTTCGCTAAAATACTATATATTAGTAAATATTTTAAAAAGCTTAAGTTTATATCTATTTTAGAACTAGTTATAGTTTAATAAGATTTAGAGTAATATATAATAATAGAAGTAGATTATTTAGGGGTAATATTAAATAGTTATTTCTTATAAGAAAATAAAGATAGTATACTATAGCTTATTACTTATTATTTAGCTAGATTTATACTAGCTTAGTAGAACTATATTATTTATAATAAAGAACTATTAATAGTAGTATTATATTTAAAAATATAATTAGTAGAGTTATAAAGTATAATAGAGCTATTTACTATTCTTTTTAATTATAAAGTATTAGAATACTTTATAAACCTAAGACTTATCTTAGAATAATAAACTAGGTAAATAGAAATTTTATTAAAGTTTAGTTTTATTTTGAAATATTACCTAGGTTACTTTACTAGGTATTTTAATATTCTTTCTTAATAGGACTAAGATAATATAATAGAACTAAAGCTTATAATATAAGTCTTCTAGTTTCTATAGATTAACTATAAAAATAAAGATAAGTTTTCCCTAGTATTCTTAATTTATAATATATAAATAGAAAGGAACTAGGAAAAAGCTATACTAGTAGGGGATAACTACTAATATATTACTAGAAAACTACTAGATAAATATACTATATTCTAAAATACTATATTACTATTATTATAGAACTAAATAGTTATAGTAATACTAGTATATAAAGTTTAACTAGATACTATCTATTAAATAATAAGGATATTTTCTCTAGAAACTTTAATATAGATATAAGTAGCTAATTATATAGTAAAAAGTAATAGTATTCTATTTTACTAGGGCTAGGTTTAGGTTTCTTAGTATAAGTTACTAATTATAGTAATTCTCTAAATAATCTATAACTCCTTAGTCCTAGGTTATTTTAGTATTAATTTAATATTTATAGTATTGTTATAAGATTAATATTAGGATAGTATATTAAAAAATATTAAATATTTTATATAAGTATACGATATCTATTAATACTTATATAAGAAATAGTAGTATTACTAGGGCTTCTTATAACTACTCCTAATTCCTAATAAATTCTAGTTATAGATTTCTATTAATTTTATGATAGAACTATTATCTATTATATAAATTAACTTAAGATTCCTAATAGTAATTATAGATTAATTATTAAAATATATCTAGTTAGAAACTATAATATCTATAATTACTAAAGTTTATATAGAGAGGTTTTAAGATACCTAATAATAGCTTTATAGTTTCCTTATATTAATTATTACTAATTATAAGTTAAATTAAATTAATATTTTCTAGATAATATTATACTAGTTAATAGGGGTATAGTAGTTTTTATTAATATTATTCTATCCCTAGATAAATAATAAGATAGAGAAAATAATACTTAAAATCTAAGTTTTCTTATAAATATATATTACTTTTTCCTAATTAGACTAGCTAGCTTATATTACTATTTATTAGTTAGTACTAAAGAATAAAGACTTATTAGTAATTAGAGTAAACCTAAATAGATTTCTAAATAGGTTTAATATTACGCTTATCCTATATTCTAAAGTAATAAAATAATTTATATATTCTAGTTTAGGATAAACTTTAGTTTTTCTATTTTATTTTAAAAATAGTATTACTATAATCTAAGTAGTAATAATATATATATAGTAATGTAATAAGATAGGTATAAATAGGATATAGTAAATAGCTAAGAAATTCTAAGTAGAAAATAAAGTATAACTATTATTATACTATATTAAAATAAATTAGCTAACTAAAAAGCTTAACTAAATATCTTCTAAGTATAAGGTTATTAATATACTAAACTTATTAAATATTATTTTAGATATCTTTATAAGTATCTATTTAATATTCTATATTAATTTTATTAAATAAATAGAGGATAGTTTATTACTATTATAATAATATATAAATATATATCCTAATCTTATCCTAGTTCTAGCTAGAGAAAATAGTAAAGCTTATAAGGAATATAATATTAAAGAAATACTAGTAATAAAGAATATACCTAGGTGAAAATATAATTATAATATATTAGTTAAATAGAAGAATTATAATACTTTAATATAAGAACCCTTAGAGAACTTTACTAATAATAAAGCTATAAAATCATTTAAATTATAGTATATAAATATTAGAGAAAACAATAACTTAATATTAATTTATTAGTAGTAAAAAACTATATAAACTATAAATCGAGTAATATAATAGCCCCTAGGGGATATATATAACTAGTTACTAGACTTACTTTTAAAATACTAAATAAACTAATTAAGTAAAAAGGTTAGTATTATCCTATATCTCTTTATTACCCTAGAATTCCTCTTCTTTATTATTATTATTCTCTTTTTCTTTCTCTTTATTATTAGGGATATTAATAAGTAATACTTATTTATAAGTAAAGTATTATTAGTATTAAACTAGGGGGATAATAATATAGTAGTAATAGATAGGTAAACTAGTTTTAGTAAAACTAAAGATATAGCTATAATATTAGTAAAGTATAATATAAATACTAGAATATATTATAGTACTTTACTATAAAGAAATTAGTATAATAAAGATAGGGAAAGAGAAAAAGGGGGACTTACTATTATTTATATAATACTACTAAGGCTAGCTATAATTTATTTAAGGGTAAAAGTAGAAGTAGAAGTAGGAATATTTTTAGTATAAGAAATAAGAGTAGTAAGTATAGTAGTAATATAAATAGGGGCTTCCTATTAAGTATAAATAAGGTAGTTATTATAGTACTAGACTACGGTAGAAAACTTAAGTAATAGAATAGTAGTATAGTAAAGTATAACTATTTTTTTCTAATTTAGAAATAGTAATAGTAGGGGAAATAATATATTTATTTTGTTTGACTAGATAATCAACTTAGTAGCTAGTAACGTATAGCTTAGTATTTGTAGTAAAGAGGTAAGATCCCTATTTATACTTATTTTTTATTTATAAATATTCGTAATAGGAGTAGCTATAACCCCATATATATAAGTAAGTAATACTACTCCTTTTCTACTTTAAATAATAATTAAGGTAAGTATTAATAATTATTATAGGGGGTTAATTATTATTATTATTAGAGTCGCCCTAGATAATATAGCTACTATAAGTATAAGTAGTAGGTTTGGAGGGGGTATAGTAGTAGGAGGTGTTATTATTAGGGGGGCTAGATCTAGTAGTAGTAGTAGTTAATATAGTAATAAATAAAACGTGAAAAGGGGAAAGAAAGTAAAAAAGCGGCAATTTAGTAATATTATGGTAAGTATAGGATAGGAGTTATATGAAGCTAGAGGAAAAAAAGTGAGGCTATATATAAAGAAGAAAAAAAGGGTTTTTTATAAATTAATAGAGGAAAGAGCATAGTATAGGATTACCTAGGGTAAATATAGTATGAATTTTCTTATTAGCAAGACTATTTAATGTTAATAGTAACTGAATTTTCTTATTAGCAGGACTATCTAATGTTAATAGTGTTTAAGGAAAATGTCTTAGACGGATTTCTCTTACTAGTTAGGCTAACTTAGGTGATTTGGGGTTATAGTTATATTATAAAGCTATAGATATTATATATTACTATAATAACAGAGTAGTAGGGTAGTAGGGGGTATATTATAGACCTAAGCCTTAAGGCTTATATAAGATATTACTATTAAGGCTCTATATAACTACTACCTTTATAGTCTAGTAAAAAGTTTTCACTTTAGGTATAAACTCTTTAAGTTCATTATAACACTATTAAGGTACTACTAAAGTATTTCTCGTAGCTAGCCTCTAATATATTATAATCTTCTAAGGAAAATACTATAATTTCAAATAAAATCTAAATATTCGTTCCTATTTAATTATTTATCAATTTCCAGGCAATTTCCTAACTCTAGAACCCTTTAATATCCTAGAGATTTTATAGATTTTCTATTAGTAATTAATTCTTCTTAAAATTAATTAGAAATATATTATCATAATTTTTTTTCTATAGTTTTATTCCTACTCTTATCTAGCTAGTCCCTTAATACAAATATCTAGTATTAATTTAATAATAATTCCTTCTTTTCCTTTAAATCTTTTAACTAACTATTCTTTTATACTTCCATATCCTCAAATTCTTTAACTATTTCCTCTACTTCTATAATATTAGTATCTATCTATATATTATAAATACTAAACTAATCTCTCTACTTAATAAAATACTAAACTTTAAGTTTTCTTCTTCCTATTTATATTACCCTTTTCTCTAAAATCCTTTCTATCTCATAATACTAGAATAGATCTCTAAATTCATCCTTATATATATTATTAATTTCTATAGGTTTAGTATATATTACTATATATTTATATAAATCCTAAGTAAAATTAATAACTAAAACTGAATGAATAATGAAGATTATAAGGTAAATATTTATAGTTAGTAATAAATCTAGGTCATAAATAAGTTTTCTAATTTATTCTAGTATTTTATTTAATCTAGTTCCTAAAAATAAAATTCTTACGAACTAGTTTCTAGGTAATTAGTAAGCTTTTCTAAATTAGAAATATATATAATCTCCTAGGGTAAATACAACTAATTTATACTTATAGTTAAATACAACTTTTATAAATATTTATACTTATATGATTGAACAAACACTTTATCCTAAGTAAAATTATATAAAATAACTATATTTATTTCAAAAAATAAATTGAAAAACAAATTAAAGTTATATCTAAAGAGGATTTTATTTAGGGATTTAGATATAGTATTTATTAAGTTATTATTAAGCGAAAATTATATTAATATAAAAGGATTAGTTTATGGTTCTTCTGGGTTTTCTAAGATAAATATATAGATTATTATTTCTACTATTTAGTTTTTCTATTCTAAAATTCTATTGATTTATAAGTAATAAACTATTAAAAAACATAACTTAATATCTAAAGCTTTCTATATTTCCTTCTAGAATTATAATAAGAATTTCATATTATAATTAGAGATAATTACTTTAGGAATTCCCTAGTTTCCTATATAAAAAAACTAAAAAAGGATTTTCACTTAATTTACTAATATATAAGTAATATATCTTAGAATTAGAAAGATTACTTTAGAGAATTTATCTATAATTATTATTAGTAAGCTATATAATAGGAATTCTATAAGTTTCTAAAGAAAAAAGTCTAATAGTATTTTAAGAAAGCTTTTAATAAAATCTATAGTTATAATATAGAATAGTATTAGTAAATATATTATAAATTAGAGTTTTCTTGAAGGTTTTACTCTTGATTTTAGTAATAGATTATAAATTAGGTAATATTCAATAAATTCTATAATTTTCTTAGTAAATTATAAAATTATATATATTAATAAAATATTATACTATATTTTCGAGCTTTTCTAGTAGTAATTACTTTTATATAAAGTTTTAATAAATTATCTAGTTATAATATTAAGAATACATAGTTTTCTTTATCCTAAATATTTAATATAGTAGAGAAATCTATAATTAAATTTGAAAAATAATCTATTTAAATCTTTTAATTATAATAATTATTTATAAATCTTATTAAATCTAATATTAGTATAATATACTTTCCTAAATACTTTCTTAATAGCTTTATCTAATCTAATTTCTATTATAATATATATAACTTAATTACTCTATATTTTATCTAATTTACCTTCTCTTAAAATTAATTTTTAACCTATTTATATCCTAAATAGTATATCTAGGATAATATTAGTATTTCTAGGGATATAATAGTATTTTAGTTAAAATTATAAAAAGTATTCTACTACTAAAATAAAGTATAAATTAACTCTTTTTCTATTAATTATAAATAATATTATCTAGACTATTATACTTAGATTTAAGATATGATCTATTGATATGATTAATAGAGTTTTCCTAGTTAATTAGATTAGAGTTCCTATTTTTCAGATAATCTAGGTTAGGTATATAACTTCGAGTTTAGTAAACTAGTATCTCGTTTTAATACTTATAAATACTTAACTAATATATAGGATTAGTTAAACTAATATATATAGTATTCTTTCTCCAGGTTTCTAGTTATTTTCTTTATCTTTTATATAAAAGAAAAGTATTATATCTATATTCTTATAAAGTACTAACTTAAATCAATAGTATTTAGTTTAAATTATAGTAAATTAAAGTAATTTCTATAATAAATACTAACTTAATATCTTCACAATTATCTTTTTCTTCTTTTATTAGTTTAAAAATTATTTCCATACAATAATACTTTCATTTTTACCTAATAATAATTCCTTATTTATATCCTTATAATAATAGCTTTATTTTTCAGTTTTAAAGAAACTTAATCCTAGATATATGTTTTAGTATAAGATACTATAAGTATCCTATTATACTAATTTACTTCTCTAGAACTACTAGAATTTTTAGAAACTTAATATCCTTTAAACTTGATATCTTATCTTTAATATTCAAAGATCTAAAGCTATTTACTATAAAGCTTAATAATTTAACTAAAAGGAATCTAATAAAATACTTATCTCTTAAAAGTCTAAAATTATAATACTTAAATAATTTAAGAATTATATCTAATTACTAGTAGTATTATTCTATAGTTTCTAAAGTTATAATTATATTATTAATAAATATCTAGGCGAAATCCTAGTATAGTAAAAGGATTTTAATTATAAATCGTTAAGTATATACTAGTAAGTTCCTAAATCTTATTAGTATTACTATAAATCTTTCCTATCCTTAATAGCTAATAATTATTAATCTTTCTTAGTATTCCTTAATAATTAGTATTTAGTAAAAGTATTACCTAATATTAATTACTATTATAAACTTCTTCCTATAAATTCTATATATAACTTCTAATTAGAATAGTATAAAATAGGTATTTAGAATAGTAATCTTATTAATTACTCTTAAATCTATAATTATTTATACCTTTTTCTTTCTATTTACTATTCTCTAAACTATAAAAGTTAGTACTTTGAAAACTATATATAAATCAATTTATTTAAATTAGCCTTTTTTATATATTCTATCGAGTTTTTTATCTAGAAACTTCTACTTTTCTAGGCTAACTAGATATAGGTACTACGTAATCTTCTTTTTATCATAGTTTTCTACTAATAACACAATAATTTTCTCGTATTCTTCTATATTAATCTATTTTTCTACTTTCTAAAAAATTAAATACTTAGTAATAATTTTCAAGATCTTTTAAACAAACTTCTTTAAATAATTATAAATTATCACTTCTTATAAAATAAAAATAGTATTTTCATTAGAATTAAATTTCAAACCTAGTTTTTAGTCTTAATATAACTTATTAGTAATAGCTAAATAAAAGTCTTCGCTATCAGGATAATTAAAAAGTAAAATTTCATTTTTATCTAGGTTACAAATGATCATTTCCTCGTAATTATTAGTAAAAATATATCCGATGTTTTAGTTTTTTACGATTTTCTAGTTATCTAATAAGTAGTTATATATAACTACTAAAGGTTATTAACCTATTACTATATTAATTCTACTATTATGAATAAATCAGAATATAAATATATTAGCTTTAAACTTTATGGGGTATTAACTAGGATATATACTAGGGCGTTTAGAGATATTATCAAGCTTTTAGCTAATTTCGCTAGATACATATTAAGTATTATATTTATATATACTTATACTAGGATTTCAAAACTTTAATATAAAGTAATCATAATAATTCCCTTAGTATTAAGAATATTAACTCTATTTAAAATATTGAATTCTTAACCTAAGAGAATTCTAGTGTTAAATTTATTAACTACCTAAGCTTTGATATTAAATTTCACCACTTTAAAAGGATTTCCAATTATTCCTTAGTAGAATAATAAAAATATTACCTATCCTATAATTCATAAAGATCCTACTCCTAATAATTATATAGTTAAATTCAGGTTAAATTAGTAACCTAATAATTAATCTAATATATCTTTTCAAATAAAGTATCTCATAACTCCTATATCAACGTATATATTAAATACTATATTATTTAACATACTTCTCACCTTAATATAAGTATAAGTATTTTCGTATAAGATAACTAAAAGTATTATAGTAGAGGGAGGTTTCAATTCTAGTAAACTATTATCCTAAGAAAGCTTAACCTTTTTCTAATAATCTTTATAATATTACTCTCTTTCTTTATATTTCTTACCTATAACTTTATTACAGATAAGACATCCTATAGAAATAAAAAGATTATCTTAATACTCTAGTAATTTCTAATAATTACTTAGTATATATTTATTAAAAACAAAATTAATATCTTCTACTATAAATTCTGGAGTATTATTATTAGAATCTGAGGATAATTTATAATTATTATCTATACTATAGGTATTATATTATTACTAGGATTCCTCCTTTGTATCTTTTTTAACTTTATAATTAGTTTAGCTATTTAGGTTAGTTATCTAGATATCTACGAAGTTCTAAATACTAATTTTATTAGTTAGATTAAGTTTAAAATATCAATTATTGTTAAAATGTTAGGCTATAGGTGTTTACCCTATAGTAGTACTCGACTTACCGTTGAATATTCTCTGGAATATTCTACCTCGTTCTTTTACAGGGTACTTGCTAGTAATTAACTTTAGGATTCGTAATTACTTACGCAAGCCTATATTACTCGAATACTCTAATGATTACTAATTAGAATATTCTAGAACTAAGTATAGTACTATAAAAGAAGGCTTCTATGCCCTCTTTTAGCATGTATTTAGATAAACTAATAAAAATATTCTTTTACTGAATATAACTATTATTTACTCTTTTATACTATTTTCTCTTCCCCTGGGAATATCTAGTATATATATTTTTAATGTAAGGTATTGTAAGGGTATTGTGGCTAAAGGCCTGGCAAGGGAAGGAGTGACAGTAAGGTAGGTCTCCGTAGGTTGTAAGATTTTAACTTGGTGGGCTAACTGGTGGTGGCTATGAGAGGGCTTTTATCCTATGGTGGCCTGAGGCTACCATATCACGTGATCCATGTCCGTTCCTAGCCATCCCGGCTCTCCATACAGGCCATGGGGCATATCCTTACAGGTATCTTGTTAGGAATAACGCGCTTGAGTAGTAGAGTTTTCGCTAGAAGAAACCTCGGCCGCGGCACTATCTCTATTAGGCCTCATTTTACTTAAACTACTTGAAATAGAGTTTCGTATAATATACTTAGCTACGTTTAGTTGTATATAATATATACTAGATTTTGCCCCCTAATTATATGTAATAATTAAGAGTTTTATAATACTAAAGAGCTATCCTTAATTATATATAATAATTAAAAGTCTTATAATACTAAAAAGCTACTAAGCTAAAAATATATATTATACTAAATCTATATATTTTAAATACTAAGATATTTATTAAGAATACTTCTATATTAATCCTTAAGGGAACTAATTAATAGTTTATTTAGTATAATACTTTTTAGGTAGAGGCTAAAACTTATAATCTATAGGAGTATTTTAATTTTAAAGTAATAATTTACTGAAACCTCTATCTAAAGCTTCCTTAAAAACTACTTTTAAATAACTTTCTAAAAGCTAAGTAGTACTAATAAACTTATAA
>RYZW01001744.1:0-17669 GCA_004367215.1 Colletotrichum trifolii | reverse complement strand
GATTATAGTTATTTATAGTATTACGACTTTATATTAAAGGTCTCGAGGTTTATTATATTTATATAATAGTGCTAGATAGTAATATAATAGTCTATTTAGTTAATATTATGGCTAATAGTAGTTATCTGAATTTAGTAGGAGAAAGCTAGATAGAGGTAGTTTAGCTTAATATTCCCTGCTTAGTTATATTTCCCTGTTTATCCTATAGCTAATTTAAATTTAATAAAGAATTTAGTAAATATTTATTTAGGTTTTTAGTAGAAGTAGCGAATTTTCTTGAGGGTTTAAGTATTGTAATAGGGGTTTTTATAGTATTTAGTAAGGTATTAGAGGAATATATTAATATCTTAACTATACTATAATTTTTATNAAGTAGCGAATTTTCTTGAGGGTTTAAGTATTGTAATAGGGGTTTTTATAGTATTTAGTAAGGTATTAGAGGAATATATTAATATCTTAACTATACTATAATTTTTATATAGTATAAAAATTACTAACTTATATCTAGACTTTAAATAATAAGCTAGTCTATAAGTGTTATTAGAGGTTTTTAGGTTTCTTAATAAAAGCTTAATTAACTTCTAATTTATACTATATAGTTATTTATAATATAGGAAAATAGAGGGTATTACTATTAAAAGGAGTACTAATAAAGAGTAGTTTTTATTTTAGATTAGGTATTTATAATATTTATAGGGCTAAGTTATAATCTATTTAGAATTTTATAAAAATATCTTAAAAGGATTAGTTTTTATTTTTTATTAGGTTAGTTTATTATTAGTCTATTAGAAGGTTTATAGAAGGTTCTAGATTAGTAGTATTTACTATTATCTTTTTACTATTTTCTATTTCTTTTAATATTTATTATTTACTACTAAATTAAACTTAAATAGGAAATTTATTAATATTAGAAGCTAGTTATAAGAGATACTTTAGTAGTACTTTAATAGTATTATAATAAACTTAAAGAGTTTATATTTAGGGTGAAAACTCTTTACTAGATTATAGGGGTAGTAGTTATACGGAGCTTTAATAGTAATATCCTATACAAGCTTTAAGGCTTAGGTCTGTAATATTACCTCTTTTAGGCTAATAAATATACTTATAATATTCTAATACTATATTAATAATATATTCTAAAGTATTCTTAATAACTTTATTATAGTTTAGTTAGATAATATTTTTATCTATAATTATAAGTTAAAATATAACTATAAAAATAAAGTTAAATAAATCTTTAAATAGCTATAAAAGGCTAGTTTATACTTAAACCTAGAAAAGTACGAATTGTCGGTAAAATAGATAAAATATTTAGGTTTTATTATTGAAGTAGGGAAAGGTATCTACTATAACCCCGAGAAAATCAAAACTATCTAGGAATAGAAAATTCCTAAGAATATCTATAGTATCTAGAACTTCCTTAGATTTATAAATTTCTACTATAACCTAGTTAATTATTTCTCTAGTTTAATAAAACGCTTTATAAAACTAATATAGAAAAAGTTACTATTTCGCTAAAATACTATATACTAATAAGTATTCAAAAAGCTTAAGCTTATATCTATTTTAAAACTAAATTATAACTTAATAGGATTTAGAATAGTATAAAGTAATAGAAATAGATTATTTAGGAGTAGTATTAAATAGTTATTTCTTATAGGAAAATAGGGATAGTATATTATAATTAGTTATGTATTATTTAGCTAGATTTATATTAACCTAGTAAAACTATATTATTTATAATAATAAATTACTAGTAGTAGTATTATACCTAAAAGTATAGTTAGTAGAATTACGAAATATAGTAGAGCTATTTACTATTCTCTCTAACTATAAAACCTTAGAATATTTTATAAGCTTAAAATTTATCTTAGAATAGTAAATAAAATAAATAGAGATGTTATTAGAATTTAGTTTTATTTTAAGATACTATTTAGGTTACTTTACTAGGTATTTTAATATTTTCTTTTAATAAAACTAATATAATATAATAGAGCTAAGATTTATAATATAAATCTTCTAATATCTCTAAGTTAATTATAGGGATAGGGATAAATCTCTTCTAATATTCCTAATTTATAATATATAAATAAAAAGGGGTTAGGAGGAAACTATACTAGTAAAGGATAACTATTAATATATTACTAATAAACTACTAGATAAGTATACTATATTCTATAGTATTATATTACTATTACTATAGAACTAAGTAATTATAATCATACTAGTATATAAGGCTCAACTAGATATTATTTACTAGGTAATAAAGATATTCCTTCTAGAGACTTTAATATTAATATAAATAGCTAATTATATAATAAGAAGTAATAGTATTCTCCTCTACTAGAATTAAGTTTAAATCCCTAAATATAAGTTACTAATAATATTAATCCTCTAAATAATCTATAATTCCCTGATTCTAAGCTATTTTAGTATTAATTCGATATTTATAGTACTTTTACAAGACTAGTATTAGGATAGTATTTTAAAAGATATTAAATATTTTATATAAGTATATAATATCTATTAATACTTATATAAAGAATAATAATACTATTAAAACTTCTTATAACCCTTTTTGATTCCTAATAAGTTCTATTTATAGATTTCTATTAACTTTATAATAGAACTATTATTTACTATAAAAAGTAACTTAAGCTTCCTTATAATAATTATAGACTAATTATTAAAATATATTTAATTAGAAGTTATAATAATTATAATTATTAAAACTTATATAAAGAAATTCTAGGATACTTAGTAGTAGTTTTATAGTTTCTTCTTATTAATTATTATTAATTTTAAATTAAACTAAGTTAATATTCTCTAAATAATATTATACTAGTTAATAGAAGTATAGTAGTTTTTATTAACTTTATTCTACTTCTAAATAGATAATAAGATAGAAAAAATAATACTTAAAATTTAAGTTTTCTTATAAAGATATATTATTTTCTTATAACTAAACTAACTAACTTATCTTATTATTTATTAATTAGTACTAAATAATAGGGATTTTTTAGTAATTAGAATAAGCTTAAATAAGTTTTTAAATAGATTTAATATTATACTTATCCTATATTCTAAAATAACAAAATAAGTTATATATTCTAGTTTAGGATAAGCTTTAGTTTTCCTATTTTACTTTAAAGATAGTATTAGTATAACCTAAGTAATAATAGTATATATATAGTAGTATAATAAAATAAATATAAATAGGATATAATAAATAATTAAGAAATTCTAAGTAAAAGATAAAGTATAGCTATTATTATATTATATTAAAATAAATTAGCTAAATAAGAAACTTAATTAAGTATTATCTAAATATAAGGTTATTAATATACTAAACCTATTAAATATTACTTTAAATATCCCTATAAATATCTATTTAATATTTTATATTAACTTTATTAAATAAATAGAGGATAACTTACTACTATTATAATAGTATATAAATATATAACTTAATCTTATCCTAGTTCTAACTAGAAAAAATAGTAAAACTTATAAAGAATATAATATTAAAGAGATACTAGTAGTAAAGAATATATTTAGGTAATAATTTAACTATAATATATTAGTTAAATAAAGAAATTATAATACCCTAATATAAGAACTTTTAAAAACCTTTACTAATAATAAGATTATAGTATAATTTAAATTATAATATAAAAATATTAGAGAGAATAATAGTCTAATATTAATTTACTAATAGTAGAAAACTATACAAATTATAAATTAAGTAATATAATAGCTCCTAAGAAATATATATAAGTATTTACTAGACTTACCTTTAAAATATTAAATAAATAAATTAGTATTATCTTATATTCCCGCTTAACGTAGTAGTTTAACGTCTAGCTAGCTCTTACTATTACGGTAAGAGTAGTAGGTTCGAATCCTGCGGCAGGTAACCGCGACTAGTAGCTACGTACTTTCCGATTATATAAACTAATTATAGTAACCGCTACTAGCTATTAACACTTACTACTATTACTTTTAATAGCTAGTAACTATTAATAGTAGCTAGTAATAGGTACTACTAGCTAGCTAGTATCTAGTATCACATAACTATAATCTTTAAAGAGTAACTATAACGGATATAGGCCTATATATATCTTCTATATTTACTAGCTATCGTATTAACTAACTATATCTTACTACTTAAGGTTTTCTCTATTTAAATAGTTCTTCAGAACTAGTAGTATCTAGTAGGTAAATGAGGTAAGAGCTGATAACTAGGTATAACTACTTTTAAAGGGTCCCGGAGAGGTATATAACTTTAAATAGATCAGAGACCTTCAATACAACTACTATATTATCTTATATCTCTTTACTACCCTAGAATTCCTCTTCTATATTATTATTATCCTCTTTTTTTTCTTCCTTATTATTAGGGATATTAATAGGGGATACTTATTTATAAGTAAAGTATTATTAATATTAAGCTAGAAAAGTAATAGTATAGTAGTAATAGATAGGTAAACTAGTTTTAATAAAGCTAAAAATATAACTATAATATTTGTAAAGTATAGTATAAATACTAGAGTATATTATAGTACTTTACTATAAAGAAGTTAGTATAGTAAAAATAAAGAAAGAGAAAAGGGGAGATTTATTATTATTTATATAATACTACTAAAGTTAATAATAATTTACTTAGGGGTAAAAATAAAAGTAGAAATAAGAGTACTTTTAGTAAAAGAAATAAGAATAATAAGTATAATAGTAATATAAATAGGGGTTTTCTATTAAGTATAATAAAAGTAGTCGTTATAGTACTAGACTATAGTAGAAAACTTAAGTAAGAGGATAGTAGTATAATAGCTTTTTATATTACTTTTTTCTTAAAGAGCAGTAACTATAGGGGAAATAATATATTTACTAATAATAATAAAGTTATCAACTTAGTAGCTAGTAATATATAATTTAGCGCTTATAGTAAAAAAGTAAAATCCCTACCTATACTTACTTTTTGATTTCAAGTACTTATAATAAGATTAGCTATAACCCTACTTATAGGAGTAAGTAATACTACTCCTGTTTTACTTCAAATAATAATTCAGGCAAGTATTAATAACTATTTCAGGGGGTTAGTTATTATTATTATCGGAATTACCTTTAATAATATAACTACTATAAGTATAAGTAGTAGGCTTAGAGGGGGTATAGTAGTAAAAAGGGTTATTATTAGGAAGGCTAGATCTAGTAGTAGTAGTAGTTAATATAATAATAAATAAAATATAAAAAAGGAAAGAAAGTAAAATAGTAGTAAAATAGTAGTATTATAATAAGTATAGGATAGGAGTTATATAAAACTAGAAGAAAGAAAGTAAAGTTATATATAGGAAAAAAAAGATTTCTTATAAACTAATAGAAGAAGGAGTATAGTATAGGATTACCCGGGGTAAATATAATATAAATCTTCTTACTAGTAGGACTATCTAATATCAATAGTAACTAAACTTTCTTATTAGTAAGATTATCTAATATTAATAGTATTTAAAGAAATTATCTTAAATAGATTTCTCTTACTAGTTAAGCTAATTTAGGTAATTAAAAGTTATAGTTATATTATTTGGTTACTTTTGCTCTGTACTTAGAATAGTATCTAAGCTCTTTACCCTATATATAGATTTATCTATAAATTTTACCCGGTAATAGTATTTGTAATAAAATAGTAAAGTAATAGAAAGTATATTATAGACCTAAGTTTTAAAACTTATATAGGATATTACTATTAAGGTTCCGTATAACTACTACCCCTATAGTCTAGTAAAGAGTTTTCACCCTAAGTATAAACTCTTCAAATTCATTATAATACTATTAAAGTACCACTTAGGTACCTCTCGTAACTAGTTTCTAATACTAGTAAGTTAAAAAGAAGAAGTTTATATAACTAAATATATATAATACTCTTATAATAAATATTATATTAGCTAATATAAATAATTAAACTTCTTTAAAATATATCAGATAATTTAATTATCAAGTTTTACTTAATTTAATAGAATAGATCTCGAGATTCGATAGAGAAATATAAGTAATAAAATCCTAGGCTTATAACTTATTAAAAGGTAAGTAGATAACTAGCCTATATGTAGTAAAGTAATACTTTACATTAAAAGTATATTTACTAAATATTCCCAGGAGAAGAGAAAATAAAATAAAAACGTAAATGATAGTTATATAAAGTAAATAAATATTATAGTTAGTTAATCTAAATAGAGATTAAAAGATAGTATAGAAGCTTTCTTTTATAGTACTATATTTAGTTCTAGAATATTCCAATTAGTAATTATTAGAGTATTCTAGTATATAGGCTTATGTAAGTAATTACGAATACTAAAGTTAATTATTAGCAAATACCCTATAAGCAGAACGAGGTGGAATATTCCAGAGAATATTCAACGGTAAGTCGAGTACTACTATAGGGTGAATACCTATAGCTTAATATTTCAATACTTAGGTATTCCGACATAATACTAGAAGTATTTGTACAAATTATTAAATAGTTTAAAACTAGTTTATGTTTAAAGAAAACAAGATTATGTTTTTTAAGTAACTATTTTATAGTAATAGAATAGTTAATTAAGCTAGATTTATAAGTCTAGTTTAGATTTATATGTTAGATTTTAGTTCTATTGAGAAATAGATTTTCTGAAATAATACTAGTATAGAAATTTTGAATATAAGTAATATTATTTTATATTAAATCTAGTATATTTACTATAGAATACTATAGAAAGCTTAGGATTCTAATAGATATTTACTAGGATTTCCTACTAGAGATTACTAGAATTTCCTATTAGAAATTCCTAGGATTTCCCTAGAAATATCTCTAGAATTTCTCTAGGATTTCTTCACAGAAATACTATAGAAATCTAGGTAAATTCTAGATAGAAGAATTGAGGAATTATTAGCTTTCATACTATTATTTTACTAGTACGAAAGTATAATAATATCTTTCTTTTTTAGACTATTAGGAATATTCTTAATAATTTTCTTATTTTATTTGATTATAAGGAAATTAGTTAAACTATATTAAACTATATCTATCTTCTTATTTAAGTTGAAAGATTCTTTTATAAAAAGGTTTATCAAATTAGTAAAATAGATAACTTTATAGTTGTTGAAAATTATATTCCTCGAAATTAAGTAAAGTTTTTAAATAGTTAGGAAGATGTTTAGAGAAATTATTATTACTTTTTTAAGAAGAATAAGATTAAGACTTATATATATTAAGTTAGAAAGTATCAGTTATTATTAGATTTACTATTGAAAAGAGTCATTCACACATTTAAAATATTTAACTGTATCTTTATAGTTTTATCAGTATATTTCTTAGAGTTTGATTTTCTTTTAGCTAACTTCTAGTATAGAATATGTAATTCTAAGTTATGTATTCTATTTGTAATACTATTTCAAATAGTAACTATTATTTGAATATTTAGGAATCTAGTATATAAGTTTATAATAGTATATTCAATATATAATCTTGTAGAAAATATAAGGAGTTTCTGAAATCATACAACTCTTTTATTTTAGTTGAAAATATACTATTTGATTCTCTTATGGAAGTAATTAGTTTAAATAGTATCATACCATAGTCTTTTAATAAACCTTTATCAGCATAAAATAGAATAGAGAAAAAGTCTCTATCTTTAGCTAGAATTTTGATTTCCAAATTTAGAACTTCCTTTTTAGAAATATTCTAATATTAAATTATAGTTTGATAAGGTAAGATATATTAACTAAATATTTAAAGTTAGTTTTTACTTGCTTGATATAGTAGCTTAACGTCTAGCTGGCTTTTATTATTTCATAGTAAGAGTAATAGATTCGAATCCCATAGCAAGTAACCATAACTTGTAGCTACGTGTTTTCCGATTATATAAACTATATAGTAACCGCTACTAGTTATTAGCTTTTACGACTAATAGCTATTAATAGTTAGTAACTATTAATAGCTAGCTAGTAGTAAATACCCCTAGTTAGTAGTATTAGTATTACGTGACTATAATTTTATAATAAGTAACTATAATAGATATAGGTATACATAACTTTCTATTTATTAGCTATAATCTTTAACTAATTATATTATTACTACCTCAAGTTTCTTTTATTTAAATAGTTCCTTAGTTTTAGTATTATCTATTAAATATATAAAGCAAGAGCTGACTACTAGGTATAGCTTCGTTTAATAGGTTCCTGAGAAGTATATGACTTTAAATAGACTAGAGATCTTTAATATAATACAAAACTTATTTTCTAATTATAAAGGTTTCCTAGGAAGAGCTAATAGCTCGTTTCCTACTATAGCTATTAGTAGATATATTCCCCCCTAAAATACGACTTTAGCCCTCCTACCACCTACTAATTACTATAACTAGCTTCTAATTGATCTAAGGCTTAACCCTTTATAATTATAATCACTAATATACTTACCCTATATTAACTATTTCGATAATAAATGACTAATAACTCTTTCTATAATAACCTTATACTTTTATACTTTTATATTCTTATATTTTTATTACTATATATAATTTAAACGACTTAAAACATTTAATTAGTCCTAGCTGTATTCTATTTAAATATAAAAATAAACAAATAATGGAGTATAAAGTTTGAAAGTAGGTTATCGAAAAATATGTTTTATTTAAACTAAAATAAAGTATTCGAACGTATATAAATAGAATAATTATACTTTATATAAGCTACTAGAGTTATATAGTAAATAGTTGAATTATATAGTCGTTTTAGTACTATATTTATTCTTTCATACTTCCCTAGTAGTAGAACTGCTAGAGATACCTTTATATTATTCAAGTAATATACTAAATAAATCAAATAAAGTAAATAGTTCCTAAAATGGATCTTTGAGTACTTAAATAAAGGAAATTAATAGAGTTATTATAATCCGTTATATATTTAACTGTTTTTATATATATAAATAAGAGAGATTAGTTAGCCTTTTCCTATATTACTAGTAATCTAATTTTTTTATATATTATAAATAATTTATTATTAGTTTTTAACTTACTAGTTTTCTTTCTTCTCCTCTATACTAATATTTTTAATAGTTATTTTCTTATATTCAAAATAGTATATTTTATTAATATAGACTTTATATATTAGCTTTAAATATAATAATATATACTAGTTATTATTAATATTCTAATTATAGAATAAGCCTTTTAAGTCTATTAAGAATGATATCATTAAACTTGAGGACTTTTCTATTAGAGTTGAGAAATAAGTCATTAATACTAAAATAATAAATATAATATTACTATTAATTTTCTAGAGTATTTTGTATCTTTTTTAACTAGTAATCTAGTACTACTTTTCGCTTATTATATCTCGAAGCTAGAATAATTACTTTTCTATTATAAATTTAAAAGTTATAGAATATGAATATTTATATTTATTCCAGTTATTTTCTGTTTTTATTTAATTGATAAAGATAATAAATCTCGAATTTAAAATACTTTTGTGTATTATTTTTGAGGAGTTTATTTTATTTCGTTATTTTTAGCTATTTGTGTTTCTTTTGAATAACTTAATCCTTATTATTTCTTTTTATTTTCTTTCTCTTTTAATCCGTTTTTTACTTTTAGTAATTTTATTTAAGGGTATTCTACTTTGAGATTCAAGTTTAGTATAATTCTATTAAGGATACTAATTGTATTAGTAGTTTGTTCTTCTTTGACGTAGTAGTTTAACGTTTAGCTGGCTCTTACTGTTATGGTAGGAGTAGTAGGTTCGAATCCTGCGGCGGGTAAGTATAACCGGTAAGTATATATATATATATGTTTTCCGATTACGTAAAATATATATAGTAACTACTACTAGCTATCAGCTCTTGCCGCCTACTGTTAACGTTGATAGCTAGTAACTATTAATAGTAGTAGTATATAATAAGTATTACTAGCTAGCTAGTATTAGTATTATATAACTACGATCCTTAAAGAGGAACTACGACCGATAGATATAGGCCTATATATACCTTCTTCTATTTATTAGCTATTATATTAACTAACTATATTTACTACCTAAGGTTTCCTCTGTTTAAATAGTTCTATAATAGATAGGCCTATATTTTCCCTATTTATTACTTATTATATTAACTAACTATATTTACTACTTAAGGTTTCCTCTGTTTAAATAGTTCCTTAGTACTAGTAGTATCTATAGGGTAAATAAAGTAAGAGCTAATAACTAAGTATAATTACCTTTAAAGGGTCCCGGAGAAGTATATAACTTTAAATAGATCAGAGACCTTTAATACAACTACATATTAGTAGTTTGAATTTTTAGTTATAATATAAAAGTTAATTATCTTAATTAAAGTTATTTATTTAGTTATATTTCGAAGAGGTCTCTAATTTAAAGGTATATTTATTACTAGTTCTAGTCACAAAACGTACTAAAATACTTAACTTTAGTGGTATTAGTAAAGAAAGAGCTATTTTAATAAAGAAGGTTGTTATCATTACTAGTTTGAAATGCTTTTATAGTTATCTAAAGAAAGTTTTTATTTTAAAGTCTCTATTTAATAATAATAAAAGATCCTTAGCTAGTAACTTTGAAGTAGAAGATATAGTATTTAAAATTATTAGTAATAAGGATGAGAAATTCAAGATTATTATAGATAAAGAAGATAATAGTAAAGAAAATACTAAATAAATAATTAAGTTACCTAAAAAATACTTAAAGACTATAGTTAGTATAATAAGAAAGTTTTCTTATATTAAATATTGAGACATTTCTTTAGAGATTAATAATCTTAGATATTAACTTAAAGTTACCTAATCTTAACTAATAAAGCTTAGTAATAAGTTTACTATTCTAAAGAAGATTTTAACTAAATCTGTTTTTTCTAAGAAAAGTAAGATTACTAAAAATATAAAGATTATTTATTTTAAATAAAAGTTATTAGAGATTTATAACTAATCTAAACTATTTTATATATAGTATATTAGTTAAGTCTTTCTTTCCTAAGGACTTTATTTTTATATTATTAGTATTAGTAGTAAAAATTTAGTTTCTAATTACTATTACTAGTATAAAATTAGTTAAAATGCTATATATCTACTAGTCTTAAACTAGATATATAAAATATTTAAAAAATACTTAGAAATCCTATAGATTCTAGATACTAATAAGGTAAGTATTATAGCTTAAGAACTTTCATTTAAGTTTAATATTTCTTAGTTAAAAAGTAACAAGGTTAGTAATAGGAAGAAACTTGTTATCTTAAGCTATAATTAAAGTAATAGAAAGATTTTAAAACTATTTTTATTAAGAACAGGGTTACTTTAGACTCTATTACTAGAACCTATATAGTTAAATAATTTCTTCTAGTTTAGGTATTTTAATTTCTTATTATTCAAGCTCCTTAGTTTATACTACCTATCTAGCTAGTTTTAAGTAGTTATATTTCTAGACTTTTAGTAATTATAACTAGCTTTCTAGTTAGCTAAACGCCTATACCTTAGCTAGTTCTAAAAGAGTTTGGAGTTTATAGTTATAGTTATAATATTACTAGTTTCGGGTATTTCCTTTAGGATAAGCTTAGGTTTTTATTTTTATTTTCTTTAGGAGTTATAATTAGTTTTTAATATTTATATAGTTTAATTTCTATATACTTCTTATAGTATCTTACTTATTTATTTAAGGTTTTAAGTTTCAATAGTTAATACTTAACTAGATAAAAGCGTAACTAGAAAGCTTTATTTCCTAGGAATAGTTAGAAGAATTCTATCAATTTCTCTTTTATTATATTACTACTACAAAAACTCTTTATTAAAAGTAAAGATAAGTCTACGTTATTTGAATATATATTTAAGTAAATAAGAAATTATTTCAGGTAGTTTCTTTTATTATTTTAGCTAGCTTTAAGAGTATTACTTCTAAATCTATAAAGCTAAGAAATATTTTAAACTATTTAAATTTCGCTTAAGTTAGATCTTTCGTATGTTTATCTACTAGTATTATATTTATAGGTATATAAATTACTTTAAACTGTTTTCTAAGTATTTATAGTAATATTATATCTATTAAATATCTATATATTAAAATCTAGTAGATACGTATTTATTATCTAAGATTACTAGCTTAATTATTTAGTAATTATTATAATAGATTTTCTAAATATTTCTAAGGTTAAGTTTGATATTTTAAAATAGTCTTTTTAGTATTATAGTTTCTTTTAAAGTATATTCTAGGCTAAGAAGTTCTATTTTAGGTATCAATACTTTTATAATATTCTATTAAGGAGCTTTCTATTAGATTAGTCTTTTAAATAGAGAGATTAAATAGTCATAATTGAATGTCTAAGTTCTTTAATAGTTTATAAATAAAGTATTTCTAGTAATTAAAAGTATTTAAAGTATTTTATTAATATTTCCTAAGCTTCTAAGTTATAATATTAAGAATCGTATTGTATGGAAATATTAAATTATATAGCTTATAGTATCCTAATATACCTAAAAAAGATTTATTTAGTATTTTTAAAGTTGAAGATATATAAAAAAGGTATTTAGTTTTACTATAATAGAAGTATAAAGAATGAAACTAATTTTTATTTAGTATATATAAGTATTCTAAAATATAGTTTAACTAGTATTTATAGTAAGGTTATTACTAGAAATAGTAGTATTAGACTTAAGTTATAGTTAATATTACAGTAATTAGCGATTTTAGTAATATATATATTATAAGCTAAGTAAATCTTTTAATACTTATAATTTCTAATTATTTAAATTCCTAGGAAATATTTAATAAGATTTTGTTTTTTAAGTTTATAAGTATATTTAATACTTTTAATAATCTCGAAAGTTTTTTTTTAGTTATTTTATAATATAAAAGAAGAATATTATTTATATAGAATAGAATAAAGATATTTGAATTTCTATTTTTAAATTAATAAGGTTTTTCTAGGTATAGTTAGAAGCTTGATAATTTAAAGGTAGTATAAAAAGTTTTATATTAAAGAAAATATATATCTTGAAGTTTATAAAAGATATATTTGAGTTCTATATAATATTCTATAACTGTAAATGTTGGTTTATCTAGAGGGTAACGTATACCGTATATGATTTTGTTATATAAGTATAAAAGGGTTTAGTATTCGTTGTTGTTATTTTTATGTTACGTGTTTATACGTAGGTATATAAGGCTCTAGATCTACGGTGTGCTATAATACTTAGCTATAGCTAGCGACAGGTGTTGCTAGGGGGATAAGGGTATATAGCCACGTATGCTTTATACCTATAAGGCGTATGGATATATATGCTGTATGCGTATGGAGGTATATGCGTCTCAGGTGTTAACGTATACCTTACAGCATAGTATTACCAATACTAGTAACCTTTTCTTTTTACTATACACCTTATATACTTCTATTTATATGTAAAGACTAGTGCTAAAAATGCTATAATTGTGTGCTAAAAATGCTATTAAGATAGTACTAATAATAAGCATAAATAGTATTAAAAGTGATCCCTTTACCTTTTGTTTAATAATATCTAAATACTTATATTGTTTATTCTACTGAAGTTACTTATTTTTCTATTTAAATAGTTATATGGTTTGAATTAATAAATCTCTTGAGGGTATAGTTTAGTATGCTTTTTGCGAAAGTATTAGCGATATTGTTATCTCTATTAATCTACTATACTTCGTAGAGCTTATAGTATTTATATAACTACTTTAATATTATAATATTAATTATTAGGTATTTCTCTTTAGTAGTACTGAGTTTTATGAGGTATTTATAGAGTAAGTATAAGTTAGTATAGATAATTATTGGGATATAAGGGAAGTTTTAGTATTTAAGGATTTTCTTAAGTATTATAATAATAGTATAAGTAAAGTCTATATTAGCTACTATAGTATAAAGCTTTAAAATAAGTATATTTCTAGTAATCTTTCTATTTTTAGTAGATAAATAGTAGATGAGGTTACTATCGAGGTTAAACTAGCTATTACTAGTTATTATTTCTTAGCTTAGGATTATTACGAATCCTAGTTAAAATAAGAAGTTAGTATTATTAGTAAAAAAACTATTAATAAAAGTATAGAAGTATACTTTCAAGAGGTTAAGTAATATAAAGTTAAAATTATAGTTAAGGTATTTAATTTACTACTTAAGGTATTTATTTAGAGTAGTAGTATTATTAGAAGAAGGTTATTATTTTTATATAGTGTGTGAGAGGTTAAATAATACTTTAGGTTAATATATTAAGGCGAAGTATATTCTATATATATATTATTTAATATATATTTTCTTAAGTACCTTAGGTATAGTATAAGTATCGAGGAATACTAGTTTTTGTTTTTAGTATTTTTAATATAGGTAGAAAATATTACTATTAAAATTTAAGATATTTCTATTAAATACTAGAAGAGTAGTTACTATAAAGGTTATTTTTAGCTTCGCCTTAAATAAAGTTTTTTGGAGTTCTTTATCCTTATAGCATAAGAAAGTAGTATTAGAGAAGCTGAGGGTATTATTAGTTTATATACTTATAAGGCTAAAGTTATTGTTAATATAGTATAAGATAAAGAAGTATAGGTTATATATAGATATTTCTATTTATAACTACTTTTTATAGTACTTAGAATAGGTTACTTATTAGTAAATACTAGTTTTAGCAAAGCTATATAATAGCTTAATAATAAAGATTATAGAGTCTAGAAAGTATTATTTCTTAAAGTAGGATAGTAAATTAGCTATAATATATTTTATAAGCTTTATTTTAGTTTAGGTATAGGGTTAAGTAATATCTTAAAGCTATATTATTATACTTTTATATTAGAAGAGAGTTAGGGCTATAGTTAAAATTAATTAATTACTATTCTATTAGATTATTAGTAATTATATTAATATTTTAAATTTGCTATTATTTCTGAAACTTTAAATTATAAAGTATAATTTTTTATATACCTTATTCGTATCTTTATTCTTAATCTTGTTAATAATATATAATTTAAAATACTTTTAACTTTTATAGAAGATAGGATTAAACTTAATAATCTTAATAATACTATTAGTAATAATATTCTTAACTTCCTTTTTAATAGATTTTTTAAATAGTAAGTCTAGTATTATAATAATACTTTCTTTATAGAAAACGAGAGAGAAAACTATATCTAACTATTCCTTAACTATAAGGTATACTATAAAACAAGGTTTTTAGTTAAACTTCTAAACTAGAATAATAACTAGCTAGTATTTAAAGTTAAGAAATATATAATAGATATTATTAATAATTTAAAAAAATAAAAGATTATTACTAATAGTAATAGAATTATTACTATATATAATAATAGTATTTTATAATATTTAATAGGTATTCTAAAGTTTTTCGGGGATAATAATAGATGAAATTAGGATATTACTATAGAAGTATATATTTTTTAGTAATATTAGACCTCTAGTAAGGGTTCTAGTATTAAGATCTAGGATATATATAATATTACTATTAATATTTAGTAATATTATTATTAATAGTACTAGTAGGAGTATTTAGTTATCCTTAAAATATAGTTTTATAATTATAATTTAAATTTCTTAAGGATTTTAAAAGAGTTTAAGAATATATATCTTATTATAAGTAATAATAAAATAAAAAGGGCTTTACTAATTATATTTCTCTTACTATATATATATAAGAAACTAAAGTAGGAAAGTTATTATATATAAGATATCGGGGCTATTACGTATTACTAAAGCTATATTAATAGTATATATAGTATAAGTATAGTAAACCGTTTCTATTATTTTCCGAATAATATAAGTATAAGTAATAATATCCGGGGAAAGAGTAGAGTTATCCATAAAACGTAAATATACGCTAAAAATAAGTAATATAAGTATAAAGCTATTTAGCTTAGTAGTATTATTAATTACCTTATATACTACTTAAAAAGATACTTCTTAAGTTATTATAGGGGTTTCGTTATAATAAATCTTATATATTTAGTAGAAAAAGGTATAGTAATATTTAATTTTACTAATATTGTTATATACTTTAATAATTATTATTTAGATTATTAATCCTATAGTTTTTACTTCTAATCTAAACTTTTTAAATTAAAATATTATTTCTATATTAGTAATAATAAAATCTAGAAAGCTCTAGTAAAAGTTAATCTAGTATATTTTAAAAGCCTTTTATATTATTTTTACTGAGATATTTAGTAAGAAGTAAGTAGTGTTAAATACTATAGTAGTATTAATAACGTAGAGTATAGAATAGCTGTTAAAATAGATAATATTAATAATAACTTTAAAGTTAAACTTGATATTTTTTTATATAGTAAAATAAAAGTAAGAGGGAATAGTACTATATATCTAGTACTAGGAATAATACTACTTAAAAGCCTCGAGGGTATAATACTTAATAGGATATCTTATTTTAGTAAAGATATTATAGAAGTATATTATAGTTAGGTATCTGAATTAATAGTAGAATCTCTATATCTTAAACTCTATAAAGTATATAGAGGCAAATATCTTCTCTTTATTAAGGAGTATTTATAGATACTTAAAAAATCTTTAAAAAATAGGTATAATTTTTTTACTTTAGTATAGTTTATTATAGATATTATTAAATATTATACTAAAATAATCTATATCCGCGAAGTAGAGTAAGAAAAGAGTATTATATAGTATTATATAAAATATAATAATACTAAGTAGTATAGGAATATTAATTTTCCTAAGTATTATTAATAAGGTAGTATTACTAAAGTATATTATAACTAGTTTATTTAATAGAAATATAAAAATTATAGAAAAGTTAACTATCTACTTAAGAGCTATAAACTAGGAATACTTAATAGTTAAGAAGTTAGTAGTACCTGAGTTAAGTAAGATCCCTTGAAAGATAGTAGTTAAATAATAGTTCTTAAGTATAAAAATAGATATAGGAGTTATATCTGTATTCTTAGTAATCTTAAGAGTAGTAGTATTTAACTTAGTAAAGGTATATAGGGTTATTTAATCTTAGAAGATTTAAGTGATTTTGCTTCTATTTATAGTAATAGGATACTTATTGAAATATACTATAAAGAACTATTTAGAAGTTTTAGATATTATAGGGGTAATAGGGGTATAGTTTTCGAGGTTATATTATATCTAATATTAAGTAATAAGCTCCTTAGATTTATTATCTTTCGGGGATACTTAGAAATTATTATTAAAGTTATTAATACTTTTATATTTAGTAAGAAAAGTTTAGTATACTACTAGAGAAAGTATTTTTGGATTAGTAGTTAACTTATATTTATTATATAAGGTATACTATTCCTTGAGGGTATATTTTATTAACTAGTAACCTATTTTACTATATATATAATATTTCTTATTAGTATAAGTATATATAGAAACTAGGGGAAAGTAATATTTATTCTAAAGTAATAAAAATTAACTAGGGGTATAGGTATAACCTCGAGTATTATTTTGAAGTATATTATCTATATAGTTAGTTTAAAACCATTTTTTAAATATATTACTATCGCCTCTAGTATTTTGAAAGTATTATGATTTTTAGAGTATTATAATATTACTTATAACTAAATATAACTAGTTATAAAGACTCTAGGAGGTTAGTATAGGGCTAAAGAGTGTTAACTAATACTCTAGTATACTA